>JAQQZZ010095992.1:0-17061 GCA_030265115.1 Mopalia vespertina | reverse complement strand
CGCGTGACGTCATGAATAGGGTTGACCACGCCCAAAATGTCAGCTACCAGTGACCGTAGATAGGTATATACTCGTAACTCTCACGTGATTTTATAAGATGAAGAAACGACAAGTCGATATCATATTTAAGTCTGTTTAATAGTAACCTTTCAAGGGATATAGGGGTTATTGCAGCCAGGAGTATCGCTTAAACCAAGTCTGCCTGAACACACTGGCCAAAATTTAAATAATATTCTAACCTCATATCAAACTATTGTCCAATCTCTTTATTAAGCTGCCTAAAGCAAAATCTTTGAACGCGGTCTTTGGTCTATATATATCATCAACGCTCTTTGTCCTCTTACCAATACGGGTTCTTGCCGGGTAAATCAACGTCTTTTCAAATTCTTAATAATTTACCATGACTTGGTTAAAGCTCTTGATGACAGCAAAGAATGTTTCTTTTTATTCTTTGATATATCCAAGGCCTTTGATCGGTTTGGCACCGTACTCTACTAATTAAATTACAACCAGGGCTCTGGCCTGGAGTCTCTCGTGTTCCTTACTTACATTAACGATCTCCCATGTAGTATAAAAAATAATATAATAGACATCAACGAGAGACAACGTCTCATGGATGACGTGAGCCATACAGGCTATATTGGTGGCATTAGAACGACTGCACAACTATATGGTTCTCCAGAACTTACAGTCGGCCAAAACTGTTCTATTGTTCTGGCTGTTAGCCGTTTCATTAAAGATTCTGCTAGATTTAATTTAGTAATGTTGGAATATTCCTGTGAAAATGGTTCAACAACGGGCATACTTTACATTAGGGCAGAATAAAGTAAAAACGATCAAGATACTGGGTTGAGGTATTTAGCCCTGGGATGAATCTATCCTTGGTTCTTGCAGTCGGCCACATCAGTAGGAAGTTGGCGAAGGGTTTGGAGCAGAGCTTGTTGTTGCCCAGTGCTCTCGAAGCTAGGGGCGGGGGGCTACATAAAGTGCCAGTCTAGGTTTGTTTGTTTGGAGTTAAGCGTAGTCCTTATAGTAATTCACTTACATAACGGCTTGCGGACATAATGGATGGAGAAAGAAAACCCGACACTGTTGACAACAAAGAAGGACAACACAGGACAAAGACAACACGGACAACCACAAAACGCAATACAGACACCACAAACAGATCGGCTTTATTTTGCCTCTTACCGCTGAGACCACGATGTCATTGGTGTTATACCCGATAATGGATGTAAACAAAATTTAAGCTATCTAAAGAGTATTCATGAGAAGTTTGACAATGCGATAATGTACCATAATCAATATAGAAATATTTTTAAATATCTTAGCTCTTGTGACCATAGCTCTTGATCCAAAGGGTCGACAAGTGTCGGGTAAAATGACAGAAAACAGGCCAAAACAGCATCTGATTGGTTAAAAAAGTGTTTGATTGACACCTGGCGATCGGTCAAATTGTGGCTCTATAACTAGTGTTTCAAAATGATGAAACGCTATTTAATAATATAGTTTAAGTGTTTTTCTTTTATAATGCAAACACGCAGCCTTTTTAACAAGTTTACGAACAATCTTTAAACAAGTATAGTTGACTTGCTCCAGCATAATATAGACAACGAGAATTGTGCTGCGTCTACATGCTTGACCATGTTATCGCTAATTTCGATTCTCAGATTACCGATGCGAGACAATTTCTAGTTCGTGCCAAAGTTTAGGGTTCATGTATATTCAGTAATCCACTTTATTGAAGACACCAAGCAAGGTTTTTGTTTAGATTCTATGTTTCGAAGGCTGATGTGCTTATTTTAACTTTCGTGTTTTTTGTTGTTTTTTTTTTCCTCTCAAATAATTAGATATATCATTGATAAAAAGTTTTGTTTTATTTTAAAATAATAAAGGTTCAATGATGGACCCTTGTGGTACACCGATGTCAATGTTGATATAATTTGACATAGTCCATTCCAATTTACAATCTGTTTACGGTTGGCTAGATGTTCCATGACTGGATTTTATTGAGCAACACATGACGATCAACCGTGTCAAATGCTTACAAAGGTCTAACAAGACCACGCCTACTTAAGAACCATTATTATTGTGTTCCATCCACTCATCAATTAGATAGGTTAAGGATCTTTTGCAAGAATATGTAGGTCTTAAGCCAGACTGCACCGGCGCTATACAGTTGTTGCAATGCTGATAATAGTGGCAATGGACAATGTTTTCTTGCTCACCAATTTTAATATCGAAATAGATCTATAGTTACAAAGAGTATTACTATTAACAGACTTGAAAATCGGAGATACTTAAGCTAATTTCCATTCGTCAGCAAAGATACTGTTTGATATGTATAGGCTAAAAATACAACTAAGCGGTATGACAATTGCCTCAGATGCATGCATTCATTAATAGTTTAACCGAAATCCCATCAACACCAGTAGCTTTGGCATATGACATTATTTAACTATTGGCGGAATAGAAAAGTTTATGATATTAGGCCCTTATCCCTTAGTTTGATTCTGATCGAACACAAATTGCTCATTAAAACAGTTTGCGATATCATTATTGTCTGTGATAATTTCACCACCTATTTCCAGGCTGGACGTTCCTGCTGTTTAACGTTTAAGGAGAAACTAACCTGTTTAGGGTTGTTTTTGTCTTTAAAATAACCTTGCCTTGGTTTTTATATTAAGCACACAACACGATTTTTCTGGGCGCACTTGACCAATCGGATAATTCCTCCATCATCTGGTCTGCCATGCCGCCATAAAAGTGAAATAACATTAATACGCACGGAGTTAAACCCCAATCAAAAACACAAAGAAATGCTCATCCACCAGCATACCATAAACATGTTTGTCTCTTATATACATACATATCAGACGTTCATGATTTTGTCTGTTAACTTGAACAATAACATACCGTTTGATTTGAATTATCGCTGAACTCGATTAGAATGTCTTTGATGCGCGCCGAATTGTATGGCTGGATAATGACCAATGATGTCAGCCTCTCCGGCTTTTCCAGGAACAGTTGGACCCATGGATTCAACTCATTCAAAAACCATCTTGAGCCTGCAACCGGAAAATTGTGACTTAATTAAAGAGAAACAATAAGCACTGCTTTATTTAGTGGCTTATTCTTAGGGTCGTGGAATCGAATCCCGGACGAGTACCACCCGGCTAAATTTTCTGAAGTATAATCTGTTCACGCCAAGAAAATGTTATCACAAAATAACTTAAATACTGTTTATATTCACTATATAATAAATGGTTTAAAATCAATATTATGCGAAATTATTTAGTCCGCTACGTGTAGTCTGATAAAATAATTGTCCATACAGTCAGTAGATTACTGCAGGTATATCTTCCACCGGATATGGTGAGAGTCGAAAATGAGTCCCCTTATAATGACCCTATGATCGTTTTATTGTAGGACTGTGTTCCCTCAAAAGTTGACTGATAAATATTTTTTTAAATCCCACGACTGACGGATTGAAAGAATAACAGATAAAACCTACCAGAATCGGAAGTACATACAAGTTGAACATTGTACTATGGATAAACAACTTTAGTAATGAACTAGACTATGAAATTTGTACCCATGCCAAGTATTTTCACCTTAAAGACCTAAGCATAAATCAATATCTATATTATTGACGAACAATTCGAAACAATAAGATATCATATGACCTGCAAGTCGACCAGCCTCGCTCACTATTATTAGGCGACAATCATCTGCTGTAGAGCACATTTTGGCCAGGAGAGATAACCCATGTACATGGACTGTTGTAAGGCTCGATGATCTTCTAGGGTATTTATTATACCGTGTACATACATGACAGTCACAGACAGGCTACTTTTCTTTCTTTTTTTTAATGGAAAACTCGTTGGACTGTATTTTCTCTCTCTTTCTCTCTCTCCGTATCTTTTACATCAATCCGTGAAACTGTAATGTGTTTAAAACTATGTCAGCCGGGTTATTATCACACACGCATTAAACGATTGGGGATGTTACATTGACTTTTTATGCGAATAATGACAACTATTGGTTGTAGGTTGATCATTTTTGACGGTTAACATTACCCATATGTGCGTGCATTACCCAACCGCAATATATGGGGAATTCTACAGGACCGATCTTACATGATTGAAACAATTTTGCTTCGTCGTGTGGGAAGGCGTTTGTTGTGTGCTGTAGATTGCACCATTCAACAAAATGAAACTTTGTGAAACTGGTTGTACAGTGTGGAAGCAGTCAGGTATTTTCCAACATTATCCAACATATGTTGCAATTTGATTAAACTCAGTTGGTATAACCTTGTGGTATCTTACTCTGGCAAAATCCTATATTATCGGTATAATCTGAATGGCTGAGTTGGATAACCAACGGTGCAACCGCTCCGAAAACCCTTTGAATGGATGGCAGATGATTTCCGGTGACTCATGCCGCTTAAAACACTGCTTTTTTCGTGACACCATTGGACGATTTTGTTTAATATAAGTCAAGCTATGATACGAGTTTGAAGCTTTTGTAATCAGTTATTATACAGAAGGGTGTACGAAAGCCATGGTTTCAGCCTTTTGATACCTAGGCATGTTTTCTTCGCATCGTTGTAGAAATGATACGATCAGATCCAGTGGCCATCCATCTGTTTTAAAATTCAACTTTGAAGCTATTTCATGAGTTTTCTTCTTCTTTTCACACAAATTGAATACAGTTGTGTTGCAGCGTGCTGACATATTCTTTGAACAATTAAACGGCAGCATGGTGTTATGAAATATGAGCCTTGCTGAACGGCCCTTGGCAATTAATACTATATGTATTTCATGCGATACTAACATCATAACTACGACTTCAGCTAGTGTTTGCTGCAGTACTCGCAGACAACTGAATATGTTTCCAAGCCTTCTACATTTTATTGTCAGCCAAGATTGCTTTTACAGCTAATAATATTGTATTATACATTTTTCAAATGTCATACTATTCATATTCTTAATTTACAAGTCCTGGTACACTTAACATATATCCTGGGTCATTAAGATAACGCACTTTTCCCTAACGAATTGCTGAATATATCTTGATCCAAAGATAACATTTATACTCACCTGTAGCGCCATCAAAGACATTGGTACATGAGGTCTTATCTACGCTTTCGTCCTCATTGGTGGCATTACAACTGATCACTACTTTACTAGTCAGGGCTGCCGGGTAAAAACGAAAAAGGAAACCAACAATATTAATTTAAATCTTAATGATAATCATAGTCCTGGATTTACAGGGGCCACCATCCTTTATTTAATATTATAGCTATTTTGGAAAATGAGTTTAAACAAAATTATTTTTTCAGAATATTTGGAATACTACTATTAGCAAATTTATTATAATAATAATAGACTTTGTTAAGCATGTGTACACTATCTGTACAAAACTGGTTTCTTAATACCCGTTGGTGGAGTCGCCTGGAAAAGTGCTGCATTTTTTCCTCAAAAGCTTAATATACATGGAGAAAAATAATCAATCAGACATTTCTGTATTATAGCACTGACAATATCTGTGTGAAGTGAAATGAACAGAACACGATGCACCCTCTAGCAGTCAAATTAAGTTGTAATTAAAGGCACCACACCTACATACTGCTGATACAATAGTCCAAACTTAATAATGAGTTTGTTACTTCCCAGCGTACAAAATGGATTATGCAGTCTAATGGTTCTCGCCATGTCCATTGAGATGCCCAGGTTTACTGGATGTGTTTCTATTCGCAAGTTACCAAATCTGGCCGACAGATGAATGGTTGTATCGTAATAAAAAACATCACTGCTATTTTCTATGGGTGTAGATAATGAGAGATAAATCAGAATGTAATATTAATATTCAAATCGAATACTTACAATTAAGTTCAGTTGTAAGCCCACTTAGTCGATTCTTGAGGTCTGTTACCTGATTGACCAACTCAAGCTTATTACATGAACGCGGACAGTAATCACGCCTCAGACCAGGGAGCACTTCAAACATCCTTCCTGCACTTAAAAGGCTAGGACTGGTCAGAAACATCATCAAGAGAAGAACAACGTTCATTGTGACGGACTGATGTCTTTAGACAATCTGCTATGAAAATGCTGTCAAAATATTTGACAGTTTTGGTAGCTGGAAAATCGTGAATGAAGTTTGATGGAACGTTTTCGTTCTATATAAGCGGTTAGCGTCCAGCATCATCAGACGTCGTAAGCTAAAACAACATATTATCCATGTATCAGCTGTGGCGTATCAATCTTTGTCTACCACTTTTCGGAATTGAAGACAAAATGCATCTGAAACGTTTGAAGGCTTTGAATAGCATATTTATTTTACAATTTTACAAGATACAATGTTTTGACATACATAAACTAGACCAATCTCCTTTGTCATTATCACATAATTTAAATTATCGTTGGACACCCTGAATTCAATTATACGGATTAAAGTTTTATAATCTTGTGAGAATGTCTATAGCGCTCGAGATATTTGACAGCGGATTATCAATATGTCAAAAAGAGATGACATGGCATTTATCCTAAAACAGTTCTGCTCGTTTCATTAAAAGGTGTACCATTTGGGTCACGGAACGACCAAATATATGTGTGGCTTATATGAGTGTCTCTCTTCTGCGGCGATACAATGATACCATTGAGCACGGTTTTAGACACCAACTATGCAGTCATTTCTTCCTGAATGGCTTTACAGGGATGTGGTCGGGAAATCTTTATTATTGTTACATAACTAGACAATCTCAATTCATACAATACGCTTTGAAAGTTACCGTTGAAGAATCAATACCAACAAACTCCCATCTGTAAATGTACGGATGCCGAAATCCGACAATAACCTTTAGACAACAATGCATCGTGACCATAATGTAACCAATGAGACAAGTCAACGTGATAAACCATTGATTTGTTCTGTGAAAGATTCACACCATATCGTTTGTATTTTTTTCTCACAAAACTAGAACATTGGGCTTTTTTTTAGTTCCGAGGGAAGACCTACAATTTAGTTTCAATTTCAGTTTCAATTTTGCTCGGTGCGATTATTTTGTTTTACGTGAACGAAAATTGCCTTCCGTTATCTTAAATAGTGCTTGGTACCAATAATTCCTCGCATGCTTTTTCACGATTGACAAAATATCTATTGCATTGTTTGCTCAAAATCTATTTTATTTCAAACATATGATTGGTCTCGCTTCACCAAATTGCATCACCATTATTTTTCCCATATTTCCAAGGAAGTGGGATTTCTAATGGGATGAGGGTAGGTGACCTCGCCCCCCCCAACACAAAATTCACAAACGTGATATCCGTCATTGCAGACTACATTTAACAAGCCAATGAAGCGAGTCAATTAGCTATGGTTATTTCTGTTTGGATAAGAACCATTATAGCAACTTCTTATAGATTTAATTTTCACTATTGTGTTGAATGACTATACTTTCATAAAACTTATCATTTGGGATACAGATAGGAATTAAGTATAAAATGTCCACAATTTGACACGTTTTTTAGAGAAAGGAGTGCCCTTTTTCCATAGCGCATATCGTAATTTTGAAGGAAAAATTAATTAACTGAGCTTGTTTGACATACTAAAACATGTTCGTGCAATCTACATCAAACAGAAATGTCGAGTAGAAACAGTCCGGCTTCATCCGACGCGTATTTTTTGTTGTTGACATTCCTGACAATTTGATTGGCTTTTCCGGTGTGGCCGTGAGCAATTAACATGTTTATGTCCGAGAACTAAAAGCTATCTCAAATGTTTCTCCATCGGAAGATCACTAGACAGACTACCAGCATAGTAGTCAGCTATCAAAAATACCAAAGGTTGACATTGTCTCCACTGATAGATACATAACCTTGGGAGTTTTACAAAATAACAAGAAATTATATTTATAAATAACAGAATAAAAATAAACTATTGATTTTTTTGTCTGCACATCTAAGGCTAAGGCAACATAGTCGTTGTCCTTGAACAAAGATCCTGACATATGTTCCAATTGCGATGGGCACATTGCAGCCAATAACTTCACAATGGTGTGTTGCGCCTTATGAACCATCTTTGTGGGGAAGTTGAACCAAATAAACATGAAACAGCCGTAAATTTTGAAGGGAAGGTGAAAATTGTATTTCTCATTAGCTTAACGCCTCTCTCCGTAACATGGTGCTAGGGATTATATTAAGGTTATCTAGTCGCATAAGCCTGACTTACTAAGATAACATCACTCTGACTCAACTTCGATGTCAAAAATCAAAATATTTTCACTTGCACATTTTAAGCACTAAATATCACCTCATAAATTCCAACAAAGTTTCGATGCAGGAACAGTATAAGACATGGTGGTTCGGGTGTATTTGGACCACTCACTTTGAGGACAAAGAAACTTCTGTTTTTGTTATCAGATGAAGTATAGCTTAATGCATACTGAATTACAAGACACAGCGGATTAGTCATGTGGCTCAAACAGTTTTTGGCCGTTGACCATCGGTTATCTAGATTAGAGAACATCCCGTCACATGATCTACTAATTATTATTGGACAGGGGTTGACCGTCATGTTTAGACAATTATAGGGTTTACAGCAGCATATTATATCATTGGAAATTTTTTGGTAATAATAGCATCCAGGAGTTGATTGCCCTTTATGAATCTTGTCTATCAAAATTAAAAACACAATGACTTTGGCCAAGTCATCAAAGAGTCTGGATTTTGACTTTTCTCTAATGCCATAAAATGGGGTAAACATAACTTTCGACATATACTTTTAAATTCCACTTCAACAACCTTTGAATCGTTTGTTCGTTCTATTAAACCTAGACGCCCCGCTTCTGTTTTTCCTATTTCTTTGGTTCCCTCCACTTCTATCAATCCTTCTCCTTCTCAATCTTCTTCAAGTTCTTCTTCTTAAGATCTTATCTTAACGGCATCAGATAGACCCCTCCTTGACCGCGGTCTCTCTTTTGCCCCATCCTCTAAGCAGTACTCGGATTATGACTTTAAGATTCAGAAAACAAGTTAAATTTTCTGTTATCGAGATACATTGGTTAGATCAGGTAGGTACAGAACTGGCAATTCCCAGAAAAATCCATAAACGGAAAAAAACTGGTTATGTGCCCCCAGCACCAGTGTGGCTAAACTTAAAACAGATTTTGCACAAGTTGCTAACACTAAAAAACAGCCTAATCTCACCACGTCTGCAGCATATGTGTGACCTGTGCCAAAATCTGGATATCATAATTAAACCAGCTGATAAAGGACCAGCTACGACCATTATGAATAGACATGATTACATAAAGTAAGTAATCCTTACCATTATAAAAAGCTATATTTGGCAATAAAACCGTAGGAACTTCCATGAAATAATTCTGTCTTTAGAGGATCAAAATTTCCTGAGTACTAAACAAGGGGATTATCTACTCGCAGGTCAGGACTCTAAAAATAGACTTTTCTACGTTCTCCCTAAGATTCACAAACCACAGGAGAAATGGCCTCAACCGTCTATGCCTCCAGGTCGACCTATAATATCAGATTGTTCCTCAGAATCTTGCCATCTCTCAAAACTTGTTGATTACAACCTCAAACCAATTGCTAACAGGCATCCCAGTTTTATATAATAAAAAAAAAATATTGAGGACTTTTGAATAAATTATCTGATATTCAGGTTGATAAAGACGTCATATTAGTTACACTTGACGTAGAATCTATGTACACAAATATTGCGATCGGTACCCCGACCCCCGTCGTCCAACTACTGAGATATTGAAAGTGTTGGAACTCAGATTTAAATGTAATCATTTCGAGTTCAATGACCAAATATACCAGCAAATTTAGGGTAGTGCTTTGGGTAAAAGGTTTATCCCCACCTTTGCTTCCATTTTTATGGCAGAATGGGAACATGAAGCCCTTGGAAAGTGTGCTAAGTAGCCTCTGTTGCATCTTAGATATTTGGATGACATTTAAACAGCATTCCAGAGATGATCTTGATCTCTTCATTGTCACACTTTATCAACACGATCCTAACATTATTAGCTTTGATAGCGTAGATTTTGTATATGTAACGATATACAAGGGTCCTAATTTACACACATCAGGGTGTTTGGATTTTAAGGTGTTCTTTACGCCTACAGATAGCCACGAACTACTTCATGATAAATCCTTTCATCCTCCATATACCTTCAAGGGAAATATTAAATCACAAGTAATATGATCTCATAAAGATTATATCACTCTTGCTACCTTCAATCAGGCGTGTTATGTTGCATTTTAAGACCTTTATCACAAGAAGGTATATTAGGCGACCTCTTCGCCAAATTCAATCCCAAACACTCAGACAACTGAATAGCTATAATTAAGACATAGGGCTAGAATCAGCTCCTTCACGAAAATACCCCAACCGTCCTGTAACGGTGTCAGACAGGTTCTCAAAATGTAAGAAGGCGAGATGCATACTTACATACCAGATAAGGCCTCCGTTGTTAGGCATCAAACTCGAAATATTTATCGTTTGGTAGACAGTTTTAATTGTGATTCAGAAAATGTGGTATACCGTATAAGTTGTAAGAAGTGTCTGGTGAAACCAAAAATCCTCTTCTGCTTAGAGCCAACAATCATTTGAGCTCCAATAGGTCAAACCTCATATCCTCAATAGCTGTACATTTCCCTCTCCTTAATTATTCGGTTAAAGATCATTTTGAAATCATGCCGATTGAAAAGACATAAATGCTTCCCTCTGAAGAAGAAACCAAAAAGAAACGCTTATAAAAGGGGATTCAAACTCTTCAAACTTTGTATCCACTGGGTTTCAATATAGGGAAACAGGTAAAGAGTTTAAAAAAGAAACAATCCCATTTGTTTTCCAATATGACCAACCAACCCAACCGACCTACTGGTTAAGGCGAAACTTTCCTCTGTATCAGACGAGTTATTCACACTCATTCTCTTTCGCAGACACATTCAGTGGTTAATCTCTATATCTTTGAAACACTTATCTGTAGGCTGATTTATTCCTAACCCATGCCGAATATCTTGTTGGCTACATTTTTAACAATACTTTATAGAAAATATTAATGGTCATTACCTCGAGATGTCTGTAGGTTACCCATAACACAATTCGAGATTAAGGTTTATTAGACACTTGTCTCATTTTTGTTTTATTTCATTTATATTTATATATATTCATTACTTTATGTATTTATGGAAATGATATCGTTATTACTCGACCTGCTCGAAAAGAGGAGCAATTGTAGTAGAGCTGTCCGTATGGAAAAAATTTTACGGCACCGGAATTGACGGTAGTACCCAAATTTCGAGTACTCATGTGAGCTGCCTAGAAGCATTTTCGAGGCGCGCTGTTGGATGATTCAGGGGCATCTGGATCGGTTTCCCGTGGTGTACTGGTGTGAGTTTCTGGACGAATCATATGGCCACGCAGAAGTCATAGCCCATTCAGCCTTCGCGACAAGTTAGAAATGTATGTTAAGGACTGAAAGCTGGTTGTAAGGCCGTTAGTCATCAATAGATTAAGGAGACTGGGACTGACACATTTATAAGACTGGAATTCATTGCTTGTTGAAAATATAAGAGAATTTGCGGAAGTGCTAATTCAGCCTATATTCTAGTATACGCAAGGGTTGATGGAATACAGGGTTATAAAACTAGTTGATATTTAATGTTTATTTATGGTTTATAAATGTCTTCAACATCCAAATTAAAACATGTCTTCTTCTAATTAGTTTTTTAAAAGTTGGTTACATACATTACTAGTAAATATATATTTCTAAAAAGTAATCACACTGGAATTATTCTTACAAGTGTACTATAATATGTATAGTATGTATGTATTTTTCTAAATTGTAGCAAAGCTTTTTTTAGCGTCTTTATTTCGTGAACAAGTTCAAATTGTCTGAACTAGTCTTTAATATTGTAACACAAAAAATGTACTGGACATGTACTTGTTCCCGATGGCCTTACACCGGAGATGTTAATCAATTTTGAAGTGTAGCACAGACACTTGTATCTAGCTAGTAAACATCAGTTCAAGGGAGCCTACCCGTGGCCGACTTCGTCACTGATTACCTTATATACATGTAATACCGAAGATAGGAAAGGAGCTTTCGCAGTAATTCCCACAATCGAAATATAACAACAAATCAAGCAAAATAAAACTCACCTGGAATCTTTAACATAGCCGCCGGGTTACTGGGAGGTGTGATTTTTTAAAACTAAACCTAGATGCCCTTGCTGCCGTCAAAAGTTTGTAATAGGAATATTCAAGCGTTTCTCCGCCACTGGCCATTTTTTTAATTTAGAAGTTAACCAGCGCTTTTGCGCAGTTGTTCTATAAGACACGCCTTGACAGCACTGGCCTCACCATATTTGGAAGACGAGACCTTTGACCCAAGGCAGTATTAAAAGAATTTCCCACGGCCTGGCAATTAACTTGGGTCAAAGGTCGCGTCTAAGCAGAGTCCAGTGCTGTCAAGGCGTGTCTTATAAAACAACAAGCATGTTTACTAGCTAGATACAAGTGTCGCTGATTTTAAACAAAGAAAGTAAATATAGAATATTGAAACGCTTCGCCACTTCGACTAGAACCCATGCCACAACCCAGGTTTTTGGCGCATCTTTTCAGATACAGGTAACATAAATAGGTACAAATTTGTGATAACGAGATCTCGACATGTCGAATTTCTTCACCGTTTATTTTTACCTGTTACCTGGTACATATAGCCTGCTGTATTTTCTTAATAGTCTCCGTATGGTATATAGCCAAACCTTATTTACCTGGAATTACAGTTTAATAAAACCAGTCTTTATCCAATGCCAAGTTAGTTGTTTTATGCACATTTGTTATACCTACTCCAGAGTGTCACTGCGTGCTGAAAAATAAAGTATTGTTTGAAGTTCTATCTGGATATATTTTCAATGGGTTTCAATAGCACAGCGGGTGACATTGATATTCTCTAACATTTAAAAGTGAAAATGTCTTTTATAGTGTTTCAATCATGTTCATTTATACACGTTTATTTCGTTTTTTTTTTCAGGCCCGTGAGCTGCCTTGGGGTCCGGGTATCATTTTCGGTAGTCTATGTCTGATATTAGCCTTTATGTTTCTGTGGTGTCCAGAGACGAAAGACAGAAACTTGCCACAATCTATCTGTGAAATCGAAGCCATGGTTAACAGAAGAGGACAAAACAAAAACAAAGAGACAGAACTTAACGCTTGAGAAAACCCAATGTCCTATATAGTGACTTCTCACATCAAGTGATCCACGCTTTTGCAAAAGTTAACAGGGACAAAACACATGGAGCTTACCTCAGTATTTTTAACTTTTCACCTATTGTTATTAATGACATTAACCCAATAGTGTCAATTCTAATTCATCAAGAATAAAGAATGGGAAGCTATAAGTTTAAATGGCCAGACAACCTGTATTTCTGTGAAAACGTGTTTTCTTATCTGTGTGTCCTTCGAGCAACAAGCATAGTTTGCTTATATTGTTATTCAAGCTTGATTTTCTCCGTTCGAAGGCCTCAGTGGTTATTATTTATTTATTTTCTTCTAATATCTGTTCACTCCGGTTCGACGTATTCAATGTAGTTTGGGTTGTACCATTTCATACTGAATAAGGCACTTGGCCAAATGAAATATCTGATTCTTTTATGTACGGATTTCTATAAGTTAGTGAAAATGAGACGAAGGATTTTCAACAACAACATAAGAACAGCATTCGCTTCAAATTAAATGAAGCCATGCTCCTGTGTCTGCAACGTTTGGTCGACATACGATAACATTGAGATGCTCTATCTAATAAATAAATAAAACAATCAGTGTACGTGTACGTGTACATACCACAGTGCCCTTAGTGAGAGAGGTATTCATAACTATGACAATCTGATTAGGTCTAAGATATAAAAATTATTGATGTTGTGGAGTAATAAAAATTGATCTCTTTTTAAGACATGTAACATTCGTACACTATGGCTTAAAGATGATCTTTAATTGAAATGACGGTCTCGTTCAGGCATTGTCGAGAGTACAGTTGATCGGGGAAATTCTGATGGTTATGAATTTGTTATTGTTCATACCAATAGTAAACAGAATATTTCACATTGACAATGGAATACCGTAGATATCGCTCCCATCAATGGTGAGCAAGATTACGTCTCCACGCTCTACGCCTCGTGGGTTATCTTTTCAGCCATATACTCGAGCAACATCTATGGTATTCCAGCTTCATTGTGTAATATTCTCTACGTAATTAATATGAAATACGTTCATTATTCCGAGTTGTTTGAGAAAATGAGGACATTTCAACATTTACAATGAGGGCTATTTTATTGATTAAACTTAAAGGCAGAACTTCGGTCGCCATTTTTGTAAGGGGTTGGATAGTAAATAAAATACGTTATTGCCAAAACGTTAAGGTTTTTCCGCATGCGAGAGAAATAAACAAATCAAAATTTAATAATATAAACATAACCTACTTGACACGCAGGCAAACTACATACAGTTTACTAAACAATCTCACCCCTTGTTACATAAAAACACATTTCATATCCTTTATCGGACACAACGAAAATTCTAGTTATCAATCCGAAAACATTTACTTCTGATTCTTCTAGCGCATGTGACCTCCTTCGAAGAGGAAGAAGATTTAAAGGGAAAGTGAGCCTGAAAATATAGTCTGTAATCAGCAGTTTTGCAAAAAGGCGTTAAAAGTTTGTGGACAGCTTTTCTAATCATGTTATAGTCAATTTAGTAACTGATTTGGTAACTCACGTATGGTGGACATTCCACGCCATATCATTTCTGAATCTATATCATTGACTACTATTCAATAAATACTCGCAATAATCCCCATCAAAACAGAATGACTTCATTAATTGACAAAAATACTCGTGACATGGTTTTGGTGAATAAATATTGAATAACAGTCAATGTTAAGAGAGAAAGCGATATGGTATGCACAGTTCACCATACATAAGTTGCCAAGTCAGTTATCAACTCAACTATAATGTGGATATAAACTATAATACATTACAGGCTATCTATCCTGACTCACTTTGTTATGTTTTCTTCACCTTTAAGTTCTCTAAGATACGACCGCCATCGGCACATGACCGTCATCTCATAATTTGCTGACTTCTTATTTCTGGGCCTATCTTGGAGAACTAATGGGCGTCAAAGGCATTCGATCTATCAACCGGAAGTAGGCCTTAATGTTTTCGGTTTTGCTGACTATTGCATTTGGGTAGCCAGTTATTTGATTTGAAATGTGCAATTTTGTAACAAAAGGATGGCTTTTTCCTTCAAGAATATAGAATAATGAACATGAACTCCGGTCAAGTAAGTAAAATAATCAAGTCAGGGTAACGGTGAAACAAACTTCCTGCAAATTGAAACTATATCGCGGTAACATACAGCCTTCACACCGGGATTCGAACTCTAGTCTTTGGCTAGCAAAACATGCTTTCGAACCGACTGAGCTACAAAGGCTTACGGCAGAATGGCATCCAAGTAATTAACTGCTTCGAATCTTTCTGTCAGGGTTCAGACAAAAATATTTAAAAAAATTCTTGTAGAGAAGGAAAATAATTGCTTGGCTAACCGGGATTCGGACTGTGGTATCTGGAACGGCAAAACGACCCCGAATTCATTATATGGTAAAGCCACCACCAGCCGCGAATCAAGGCAAACAATTAAATCTCGAATACGAAATGAGAATGGAGATACTTGCTGGCTGGCAAATAATTAAGTACTGAAGTCCCAGGTAAAATGCTAAAACCTCACTGCCGCCAGCGCTTCAGCACATTTGATCGGATCATTTTTATCTGGGAATCGATATCAAACATTTATGCTAACACCCGTTGAGAAAACAATGACAGCAGATTGGCACACCCTTATATAAGTGGAATAACTTGAAGCACAGCGTGAACACCGAGGGATGTTCGAAAATGTTAAAACAAACTCGCAGGAAATGTTCGATCACCGACGAGAGAATGAACTTGTTGTCCACATTCAAATACCCTTCAATGGCCTCGGAAAAACAGCGATCGGCAAATTCTGATATGCGTTCTAACAGTTTAAGGCTAGTACCGATCAGATACCGGGGACTCTGGGACTCTAAATCACTGCTTTATATATCGTCAGTTCGCAACAGTCAATGATATTCATGCTTGATAGCAGAGGAACAGGATTGGTGAAATTTGTTTGAAGTTGGCGTTTTTAGGGTCGCCTCCCTGTTAGGGATTTCGCAGGCTTATTTTTGGAAAAGTCGATGGTCTTACCTTATAAACGAGCAACATTCGCAGCAATGTGGTTAACTGATTGGTCAATTATCGATCGCATAATGAGCATTTTAAAATTTTTGCGGAAGTCAATATCACTCTGTTGAAAACGCTATAGGTATATTGTGGATGAACTAAAATAGAGGCAAACATTCAAATCAGAAGAGCCTTGGGGTTCATAGCATTTGAATGGATGGAGAGTTCTTTACAACTTAGTGGCCTTAATGGCTTCGGACTATCAATACGGACACGGCGGGTGTGTGTGTGGCTCCCATTCACTATAATGTAAAATTTCTTTAGTTTCTTATCCACAGGTCCACGTCCCATATATGATATAGTGTGGCTTCGACACGAAGTCTGTGACGTGTCTTCAATCATATACATCGTATTTAAGTAAGACAAGTGGGCAAGTTGATAATTGTTCGTCATATAATTGAAATACCCTTGAGTAGAATATTAATCCCAAATTAAAAAACAAATTATCCACTGACATTGGCGCTGTTTTCCTTCAGACATTGGGCTAGCACACTTTCACTTGAGTGCAACTATTTTAAATTAAAATCCTTCATCGAAAAAACAAACAAACTTATCGGCAATGACTATTACTATACAGATATTAAAAATACCCCGTAGTACGCACTGCGGATTTTCGGACAAACAAACAAACTACAAAGCTATATCATATTTTAAATAGCACGCAGGAAGTACTATTAATGTGGTCGACCATCGCCGTTAGGTCCCTCCCTCC
>JAQQZZ010095991.1:18450-32675 GCA_030265115.1 Mopalia vespertina | reverse complement strand
AGAATAATGCTAATCTACCCCCCCCCCCCCCCCCCCCACACACACACACAGACAGCAAACATTTATCCATGCAAAGGGAAAATAATAACATTTTTTACCAAAATACAATTCTATTATTAAATTATAGTACCGGTGAGTTTTAAAATCAATCAACTATTAAAGCCACCCACCCCTTTATTAACGAACCAATCAATCTCAATTATGTGTAATTGTTAGGTGCTGATGTAAGTAATGTAAAAGCGGAGGATGCTGGGAAGGTACTAGCTGATGTGTTACGAGGTTACATGACTGACCTTGAGGTTCCTGATGGCATATCTGCCTTTGGCTACAATAGTGATGATATAGGTGACTTGGTCCAGGGAACTCTACCACAGGTCTGTATTTTGTATTCATGGGCTTTTTTTAATATCCTCCCTCCCTGCTTTCGCAGCAATGAAGTTTTGGTGGGAAGGCAGACCAGCTTCCACAAATGGGGGACTTCAAATAGTTGCCTCACTTTTTTAATTCAGCTTAGATTTTAACATGTTTCCCAAAATATATATTTTGTACTTTTTATATTCCATTTCACAAAAAACATCCACTGAAATTTGTGGAGCAAAATTTTGAAAAACTAAAATTAGATTAATCTAGGTCCAGGGATATGCCTTCAACGTGGCTTGTAAGCTGTGTATCCTATTATCCAGGGTTTAATTTAATATATCTCTCAAAAACTGGCCCCAGACCTCTATATAGTCACACAAACTGATTTGTGTAAGGGGGTCATGCTTGTTTTGCTTATCATATGTGTTGATTTACATGTACATGTATGTACTCAAACAAACTTTGTGTTTATTTTCAGCACCGAGTTTTAAACTTGTCTCCTCGACCAATCACAGCAGAGATCTTAACAGAGCTGTTTGAGAAGGCCCTGTAATCAGCATTGGTGTCAATGTGACCTCGAAGACAATTGAGTCATTCAGGACAATGGTGGTCTAAATACAGTACATATATTATGTATTATGTTGAATTTGAAAATGAGTAGGTTAAAGGTTGAAAAGATTTTTTACAAAGAGAAAGCAGAATGAAAACAATCAAATGGATGAAAGAAAGATGTAATATATTGCAAGCTAATTTTTAAATATCTTATATCTTCAGGTCATTGTTAAAAAAAAAGATCAACTAAGTAGTTAGACCACTTTTATGCTTATTGTGACTTAATTACATAATTATTATATTTAAACAAGGATTTCATACGTGCTCCAGATGGGGGTCTAGGGGTGGGGTGTGTCCCCCCCCCCCTCACTCTAAAAAAAAAAGAGGGGGGGGGGGGGGCAAGGAAAGAGAGGAGTGAAAAATCAAGCGATCTTTAGTGAATTCAAGTTAAGAAGTAGTTCAGTAAACAGACTTGTATTACATGCTGTCTTCAGTTTAGTTTGGAATGCTAACTTTTAACAGTAGTTATATTTATTATATTTTCTACTCTAATAAAAGAAAACAACCGAAGGACAGTGAAGGGTTCTTACATTAAATTTTCTGTAACTTCGAAGTTAAGATAAAGTTAACCCAATTTCAAATCAAGTTATAACAGCTTCTTTACTGTTTGTTTTCTCGTGAACAAATGTTATTCATTTCGCTGTCGCTAAAACTCCACGAACTTCTATGTGTAGATTGCTACTTAAATTTAATCAAATGACCATAATTACAAGTAACGGTATGTCACAGTTTTGATTTAGTGACATTTTGCCATTTGCTAAAGTGTGTTATATACTTACGGCTATATTCTATAAAAATAGATTGAAGTTCATTGAATTCTCATTAGTCAAAATTTATGCAAGTGTATAACTCTGTTTTAATATGGAATACTTCATATGTCCACCAAAAATAAAATGACATTATTATTATATCCAAATGAAGCAACCTTTTATTCATGCAATTATATGTTTGTTTGTTAGTTTCTTTAATTATGCATTTTCGGAGTTGTGTTGTACTGACCTAACAACTGAAGTATATGTCTGAAATTAGTCCTGATATAACCGAGAATTCATATGCATATATAGCCTAACGGCAAATCTCGGTTATGACGGTGCTACCAATAATTTGGTACTCACAAGTCTATTTGCAGCTCCTGTGTCCTTGAAATCACATATATTTCCGAAATACAACCCCCACAGTAACCAATAGCGTATCTGCTTTCGTTTGCATCGTTTTTTTTTTTATGGTATTCCGAACAAATTTTGTCAAGAAATCGGGATAAATACACACTAGTGTGGCAAAATCTACCAAACTGCAGACAAAATTTGTTCGGATTACCACAAAAGACGATGCAAACGAAAGCAGATACGCTATTGATTACTATGAGAGTTGTATTTTGGAAATATATGTGATTTCAAGGACACATGAGCTGCAAATAGACTTGTGAGTACCAAATTAGTTAAATTACTATATTAGTCTAGTAGGGCCAGCACTATAACCGCCTGAGCTAAAGAGGCTCATGGCAAAACGGTTCTCTATCTAGCAGGGCCAGCGCTCTAACCGTCTGAGCTACAGATCGAGGCTCGCGGCAGAACGACCACGAATTTTTTTATTTGCGACAGAACGATCACGAATTTTTTTATTCAGGTATTCAGGTATAGGCTGCTAATATATATTCTAAAAGGTTCACACACTGGCACAGGGATGTTGATAAATTAAAATCAATAAATCATCTAATGTTCTAACTCCAGAGACAAGTGTATAAATAGATCTTAATCTCGAGTTGTTATGATTAACCCAAAGACATCCCGAGAGAAGGTAATGGCCATTTAAATGCTTTGTAAAGTACCTATTGATAAATATGTAACAAAAAAGATATTCATGCAGTATGGGTTAAGAATAAATCAGTTTAAAACTGGTATTTCAAAGATATAAAAATTAACCAAAGAATATATCCGCTAATGAGAATGAGTGTCTGATACAGCTGCGAATATATTTTGAATAATTGAAGAGAGAAAAATTTCATGTACTTTCATTTATTCAAAATATATTTATTGC
Source organism: Mopalia vespertina (assembly GCA_030265115.1). NCBI lineage: Eukaryota > Metazoa > Mollusca > Polyplacophora > Chitonida > Mopaliidae > Mopalia > Mopalia vespertina. The sequence continues at coordinate 29,666 of JAQQZZ010095991.1, read as the reverse complement.
AGAGAAAGAAAATCCCCAACGGGATTCGAACTCAGGTCTCTTGCTATAGCTATATACTCCGATCACCGGTTTTCGAACACTTAAGAAAGTCACGTAACTGATTTAAAAGCGTCCTAATTAACCTTCAGACAGGTCTCTGGAGAAGCTGTTTTCTCCTAGTTATTGACGAAATACTGCTCTTACATTTTTACTTCATTTTATATTAAAAAAAATACAGAAAAACAAGCGAAAACAATGAACTGTTCGAAAACCGGTGCTGTTCGGAAACCGGTGATCGGACGATATATTATATCGCTATGGTTATCCAAGTATAACGTATACGTGTAAATAAATCCATCATGCATTAACCAGTCTTATTCCAGTTTTGGAAGGCAAAATATTACAGAAAATATAAAAACAAGAAATTCAATCCGAAAAAAATTACCTCAACCAAAATAACATTAGAAGACAATATATTTTAGCTATTTAATTAAAGTGGCTTCACGCTGTCTCGTATAATTGCGTGTGAGACAAAAGAAAACCCAGGAAGACGGAATGGATTCATATTCACAATTTCAAGCCTTTTCAAAACCTCATCGACTCAAAATCCTCGTTAGATTTTAACAGAACTTCTAGACAATGCATAGGATTCGTCGAGTGTGTTGTTTCCATGGAAACACGATTGGTTTTAAGCTCATCTAGTTTTCAGGATGTTTCTATCTTATTATACACAGTGATCAACTATTGTGTGTGTCTGCGCAGGAGTGGTAATTGATTGGGAACAGGTCGTTTCTATCACCCAATAACTCAAGTGGATGGTTGTCTTTGAGACGTTGCCCATGCAGTTGTCACTGGAAATTTAAAAAAAAAAATTCTAAACTCAATATCATAGCATTTAAAAAAAAATACAGTGTAACAAGAAATATTAATATAATCGTATAGAAAATGAATCAATTTGGAAACTAGAAAGCTATTGGGAGGTAGGCCTACGTATCACCTATGAAATATACATGAATCTATTTTTAATGTGAAAATATATAGGGACTATTTCCAGCGAGTATTAGCACAAATATCGCTCTAATGGCAGATCGCTTCCCTACAGCATATACTAATTATTGACATTTATCGGTATAAAGACTTACAGCTAGTAGGCCTAAGTGTCAATATTCTCTTTGATATATGAGGCCAGAATAATACAGAATCTACATAATTCGCGATTTTAAAGCAGAAATTCCAGGTTGTCGTTTTTTTGTTGTTGGTTTTTGTTTGCTTCATTGTGAATTTAAGGGGGTAGGATGGAGGGTCTCCACTAAGTCCAAAAAATGATATGGCTGGCTATATAGGCCCGGAAAGCTGTACAGCGGGGATGCGTAAGTGATCTGACATATTTTGAGCAATGCAATTTTGATTCTCCATCATTATAAAAATTGTCTGAATTTATGCAATTTCTCCCACAAAGTATAAGAACAATCCCTGTCTTTATATCCGAAATCAATTTCAAACCAAAGAATACAATTAGCTATCATTAAAGAAATGTTATCTTAATTTGGGCAATTTCTCCCAAAAAGTACTACCCCCACTCAATAGACAAGTACGTGTCCATGCCGCGGTAGCTCTCAAACTAAGCTTGTATATCCGCAATCTGACCTTTTTTGAGTATGTCAAGTGAAACTGAAGTAGCTTGTATATGCGATCTAAGCTATTTTAGGCTAAGCAATTTAAAATCACTTAAGTGATTAAGAATGGTCTTAATTTGTTAATTTGAGTAATATTAATTTAAAAAAAAAAGGTAGACATGTCACTGAATGTGAATTATGACCATCTGGTTGTATAGTTTTATGGTTATATAATATTGATACATTGTCAGGAGTCCATGCATAAGTTAATTGCCTTCTGATATCAATTTATTTATATAAGTAATGGGATTTAATTAATCGAGATTTTGTTCCTTCGAAAAGGTAAATGTCATATTACTTTTTTCACTACGTACAGTACCGGTATGAGTAGCTAAGTGAACGTATCGATACCGCTACGCAGCCATGGCGGATACATCTAATTGGCATGGGCTGGGTTCCACCGCCTCCTCACAAACAAGCTAACTATACTTCGCTTACCCTGTCGACGCTTGCTTGCTTCTGAGAAATCAGTATAAAGAATATATTTCAGCTCTTGTGGCGGTTAATATCCCCAGTCTATTAAAGTCAGGCTTCTGCAAGATTTGGGTTTTCCGTCTATACAATGGTGGATGGCGTTTGGCGTGGCGACAGGATTTTATCCGCCCGGACAATATTTTCAACGAACACAAAACGTACAATACTAAAAGGCCTAAGTAAATTGTTTTCTTTAATTATTTGTTGATATATACATGTATGTCATTGATCTGGTCAAGCAGCAAAGGTAGCAAGCAGAAAGTAGGTCATGGACTTCCCAAACCCAGTTCCCCAAATCCCCATACATTTTTTCTTATTTAAAATGAATATACAATGTCGATCTGCTCTCTTTACAGTTCCATGTCCTTTTATAGCTAGTTTGAATAACGTTGTTACTTTATCGAACAAAACGCAAATTTGAGGTCATTCCACCATCTGGCAATGTTGGTCCCGCGGCAAAGACCAAAGACCACAGCCCGTCTGTGTAGCGGTATGGACGTATACGAAGGGACCAAGCTACGGTACATGAGTGTTATATCAATAATTGATACTACTGAAGTATGGTAAAATGAAGACAGGTAAAAGTAATAATTACATGAGTTTGATAATGAAATTTAAATTCTGAAAGAACAAAAAAAATATATATATATATATATATTTTGAATAAATGAAGAGATATATATATATGATCTAGTTTTAATATTATGTTAACCAAAATATATTTAGGACATTTATTATTTATAATTAAAACCAATAGGTCTATTTTCATTATCCTTTAAAAACGTCATACACCTGGAATGTAACCGTGAGTCCGCTAAGTATCAGGTTTGTCTCCCCGTTAAGACAGCTGTATACCTGAGCCAACCTTTTATCGGATACATGAAAGCAAAATATGCACCTGAGTATCGCCCACTCTCCTAAAAACGATCCTCTTCAAGTCTTCAGCCAATCAACATGTTTCATTTCAGACATGTGACCACGTGCACTGGTCCACCAAAGTCTGTTGATAGTTGAGTCAGACAAGCATCGGGTTGGACTCGAAGATATTTTATTCTGCTCACATCGATTAGTTTACTGAAAATTTTAATTATATTAATAGTGTTAACTAGGGTGTGATTGTATGATGTAAGATTTGTTATTTTACCTTCTGGTGGATGTGCTAATTAACATTAGGAAGCTATTAACTCACCTTGTTACCAGCGATCAACGACAGCTTGAGGACAACATGGCTGCCTGCGACAATCAAACTTTTTACCATCGCTGAATAAGTCTGCTTCTTGTTTCTTGTTCATCTTACTCCATTGATCGTTTAAGCGAAACTATTGCATTCTGTGTATTTGTTAAGCCAAATGACCATGCATTAATCGGCGGAATTTACCTGGAAATGCACCCAGTTGGTTGAACATGTTAGTCTGCAGGACATCCAGTATATTTGTATTTGGTACAACAACAACATTGTATATTGAGAGATGGGGCACAAAGTGTGTGTCACCTCTCGCAGTCTTTTTATGAGAGAATTTAAAACATTTCTCTGTTTTACTTTTATAGTGCATCTACTTTTCCACTATGTAAATTGCCAAGGTAAGTTTTTTATGCAAATGTTCTGAGTTATGACTATGTTAATAATTTGGTTATTGTTATACATACAAAACCATCTGTATCATCCCATCTTCCTAGTTCTAAATAACATCTTATCTTCCCATCTTCCTAGTTCTAAATAACATCTTATCTTCCCATTTTTTGTGTGCCTGTATGTCATGTATCAACGCTATCAGTCCAAGCTGTTGGTTTTCAACGGAAGATATACAATGCCTTCAATCTGGTCATAAAATTAATCCTACTAGCCAGCTCCCAACTTCAAAATCTTCTCCACAGGTGCTTGGTATAAAAGTATTTAAAGGCTTCGGTAACAGCTATTTTGGTTACTTTTTCACTGGTATTTAACTTGTTAGACGTTATATCTCTACCAAGTCTGATAAAACACATTTGATTATTTTTTTTGAGCCATGTTTGATCTTTGTGCATGCTCATTTATACCCTGGAATATGCACTCTCTTGTGCAAGAGTTGTCGTTCATATCTCTTTGTGGCTCTGACATGATGACATCATCAGATATGTTGAAGAAAACGATGTTTTATGTTGTTCACATGTTAGGATATCAACAGGGTTAATACATTGCAAACACACTGGTTGGTAGCCTGTTCAGTAATGCAATAAACAAATCCGAAGCTTGCTTTCATTTTAAGCTCACTATGGCAAATTTTGAATAAAAATATAAATAAATACCCCCCCCATTTGTCCTTTTGAGATCTGAACGCTTTAACTGTTTCATAATATGACATTCAGAAATTCTGAATGTCATATTATGATTTCTCTTGAACTTCCTTATTAATGAATGATTCATTAAAAAGGAAGTTCAAGAGAAATCCTTTAATTAACTCATACCACTCCAATGTCGACAGATTGTGACTAACAAGTAAAAATAGCAGCAATCAGACCTTCTGCATTAAGATGTGCTGTCCTATGTTTTAACATGCAGCACTCACCTCAAACCAGAATGCCTGCAGCATACTTTCCTTTCATGAATGGACCAAAAGACAGAGGTTTACAATACATTAAAATTGATTTCTGACATTGTCACTGAGCGGAAACAACTATCAGTGTCAACTGGTCCCAATGTCTTACACCGGAAGGCACAAATGTGTATTTTAATAACAGTTCATCATGAATGGTGAATCCGGTAAATGAAGTAATGGATTGGGGTTAGGTAATGTCACACTGGAATTCAATCATATTTCCGAAAGAGCTGGTAGGTGATGGCACAGATCGGTTAAAATAAAGCTGAGGATGGTGTTGAAAATGAATATGGCAATTGGCAAGCCGCAGCGCAATGACTATGATGAATGGGGTTGGAGAAGGGCAGATTTTCCTAATCTGAGGAAAAACAGCATTTTGTCTATGTACCTATCATTTGTAGCAAACGTTGTCTATTCATTTAAACACATGTCAAATTACATTGAGTGAGCTTATAGGCATCATTTATTAGACCTAAGTTGGACTGTAGCTGAAGCAGACGATATCGCTGACCAAACAAGGCTATTCTTTGTTTGGGCTAGATTGTTGAGGTTGATTTTGTTGAGGCTCATCTTATCTGCTACCTGTACAAATAGTAAAATATATTGCTATTAAACTTAGTACCCGGGACATGTCATCTATTGCCTTTGATTCTAACCGTTCTGTGAAATCCGTAATACATTAAAAATAGGAGTGCGTTTTGCCAAAATTAGGTAGAGAATGATTGACATCAATTTGTTCCATAAAGGGATGAATTACATGGATGTCATAGTGATCGTCACTGGTTCACAACAATGAACATTCTATAGGCCGACTTCAATTACATGTCAAAAAGAGTAACTGCCTCCTTTGTGATTTCTTTTTCTAAAATTGAAAATGAATAAATAATCTGTCAAAATGTTACCTTATTATTATATATACATATGATATTATATGTAACCGTAAGTACACAATTAAATATTTGAAAAGAATAGATCTATGCAATATAAAAACAGTTTTTTGATTCAAGGACACTATTTCATTTTGCATTAGTGTTATGAGTAGGATTTTTTCAAATTTATACAATATATTATTATGCAAGTGAATTTTGACAAATCAGTAAATTAATAACACTTTAAAAACACTTTTGCTGCTATTGGAGGGAGCTACTTGTTGCCCTGGTGCTCTCGGAGTTAAATGGAAACAGGAAGCTGATCTGTTCTGTGATTGTCCTGTATTTGTCCCGTCTTGTCTCTGTTTGTTGCCAGTGGCATAGAGAGTGGTTTCCTTCACCTATTGGGCTGGCACTCCGTCATGTGAGTGAAATAAATTTAAGTACGGCGTTAAACCCCTATCAAACAAACAATAGTATCACTTTCTAACTTCATATAAAATTGTTTTCTGGGTAGTAAGCTTCTGTTCCAGTTTTCATTCCACAAGTGACAACTATACGGCCAAAACAGTTATTGAGTTAGTAATCCTGTTGATTTACAGTGGATAAATATTAAATAAGCAATATATCATATGGATATAACATCATAATCTTCTTCGATTATTAGTCAAATTAGCATTTTACTTGGATCATATTCAGGTGTAAGTTATCATTTATCAAAAATTATAAAATAAAAAATATGAAAAAAAGGTATTGCAGAAAAATGATTTATATCTTTCATATATTTTGGGAGACTGTCAACTATCTAAAATTGTTCATAGATGGTACAGCTTTAAAGTATTGTGGTACACGTAGAGTACTGCAAACTAAAAACTGCTTCTGGTTGACTAACCGAGCAGACATTGTTACGAGACTTGATAGTTGGATTTATTGTTCCACCCCTACTAAGTAGCTGTCTGTAGATTGACTAAAATGTTCAATTTGGCCCCATTATAGTCAATATTCACCATTTCCAGGTGAAAAACTGATTGCAAAATAAAAAGATTATATTTTGTTCGTAAATTTTAAAGGAAAAGGAAGACGGTTCAGATGACTTTAGACTAGATCTCGAATCTGTCAATGGTTTTTACACCGTAAATATTTAATGTAGAGAAAGAAAATGTTACACTATATATAAGTATTGATATTCCTCAAATTCGTCTGGATTATTAAATATGACAAATTCAATATCATTAAAAATTAACTTACTACATATATAAAATAATTGGCATTTGAAATTTAAATGAAGCCATATCCTATAATTTTATAACATTCACACAAGCGATACTGTGTTAGAAATTTTGCATTTGTATATATGGATGTAGAACAGAATGGGTCAGTGTGTGATCATTGTCTGTATGCACACAAGGTGGACGTCCAGATCCAGCTGATGCTACTGGAAACTCTGTTTATCCAGTCTGGGTCTTAACCTTCTGTTTATATTACTTCAATTGTCCAGGCCAACTGACATTTTCTGACTACAGAAGCAACAGATGTGACAGAAAACAGATATGCCCTGTATTAAAAGGAATGACTGGCTAGCACTAAAGGTGCTGTCTCAAATAGGGTTTCTGGGCACTAGGTCAGTGTTAAGCAGAGGCTGTCTACAGTTCAGTTTTAAATGGTTTATAATAATGTTTTTAATTATGTATATATCTCTCTCTGAGTCTATAGTGTATAGAGCTCAGTAGTATTACACCTAAGTATGAAGTATTGCCTTTGGAGAAAAAGGAATTCTTTTGTGTAAAAACTGACAGTTAAAATAGCAATGAATAGCCTGTAGGCATCTATTTGCATTTTGTAGAACACCTTGAAACACAGAGTGTGTGTGAACAAAGGAGTTTTTCAGGGGCTGACTTCATGCACTTCTGCCTACCCCACCCTGGACTCTGACCACTGATCTCCTCCTTCTACATATAACAATCCAAACCTCTTATTATTACCCTTAAGGCCTTTTGATCAGATTTCCGGTGTCTAACTGTTATAGATTAGGATATTGCTTTTCTTAGAACATACACTGTTGAATAAGACATGAAGTTAGGATGGACTAATTGACTCCGATGTATTATATACTACATGTGTGATGGGCCAGTTGTACATTGGACCAAGGTTTTATACCGTTTATTCTGAGTCAATGTCTTTGAAGCGGGAGACAGTGTATACATTTGTAATTTGGTGTATATAAGGGGGGAGATATAAACAGCTGATCTGCATAAGCCATATGTGAACATGCCTGCCAGCCTTATCTGCTTTAAAACTCCCAGCTCATTTGCTGTAATGGAAAAACTGGTTCAGGACATGCCAGTTTAATTTTTGCTCATTTAAAATGGAGCCAGCTGAGTGAAACTAAAGCTGCCCTCCATCCAGTCCACATGGCTGGCTCTGATAATACACTCCTGTGAAAGAGTGCCTGGAATCACCTCTGCCCATATGGTGACCTCCTGGAAAACAAAGGAAAGAGCCTGTGGGTAGTGTGTGAACCACAGAGAAAGATGAAACATAGCCCCTCCAGCACAGACATGTGCATCATAGCCAAATAAATTACATAATAAAATACCAGTTACTGCAGGAGGTGGATTATTTTGTCACCATTAAAAGATAAGCATGAATGCGGTTGTCTGTAGATCTGAAATAAACTGAAGGTAATGTTATGTTTTTGCTGTTTACCAAAGTAAAATTTTATACCAGAAATTGAACATTGTTTGAAAAAATAAATAAATAATAAAACTAACGAAATGCCAAGAAGAGTTATAAAATAGCTAATTATAAAATTAATGAGAAAATATAGTTATTAAAATCTCACTTACTCTCAGTCTGGTGACATTCAAAGCTTTTCAGCTGTGACAAAATACATATATGACAACAGAATATTTTTTTATAACACTTGCCTTAACGAGTTACATCGCTGTATTTATGGAATGTGGGGCACCCTGTCTTTACTAGGCCCACGGCCGTGTCTAAGTGGTTAGCGTGTCACTGTGCGCTTACTAATCCTACTTAGCTGTACTGACAACTGTTCATGGGCTCGAATCATCAGGTATACGAGTGAGTCATTCTATGAAGCTCTGGCAATTGCAGGGTGGTTTTTATGAGGTTTTTCACCGTAATTAGGCAAGGAACCGGGTGAAGACAATCCATTATCATATAAGTGAAATACCATTGAGTACGACGTTAAACTCTAATCAAACAAACAAACAAACCCTGTCTTTACTCCTACATTGTCAAAAGGTGATACATGTAAATGCATCTAGTTATAATCAAGGTCTTAGGCAGAGGGGTGTCCACCCGTCCTTTGGACACCCTGAATTGAACAATTGCCTGATTTGGACAACCTGTTTTAATAAACTTAAACATGCAGGACACCCAGTTAATTTAAAAATGAAGCAAAATTACCATTTTGGACACCATACTTTTGATTTCTGGCTAAGCCCCTGGTTATAATTTCTATTTCTTACTTTTTCAAGAAACACCCTAGGGTATAGAAAAAAACAAACAATTGAATTCCTGGTACTTTTTTTTAAAAACATGCAATATTGAAAAATTGCTTCCAGCATTTTGTCTGTGGACCACTCTACGCTTCAGCTTCCTGAGATTCTCGAAACGTTTTTATAATAACTTGCAACTTTTTAATTAAATTTCTAATTTTGAAGTGGCTGAGTTAAGGTGTGACTACTTTGCAGTTTTGTTTGTTTGTCCCCTGCTTATAGCCTCAATGTAGATAAATACGGTTCGTTTTCATTTTCTTTCTTAAGTTGTCTCAACTTGTAAGTTTAATTTTAAGTATCTGTAATTATATAAATTTACATCATCATGGTTTTCAGTTGGTTTGTTACTGTGTTTATTTACACATTTAATATTGTTTACAACACATGTTGCATCGAGTTCATTTATCAGTGTTGTGATCATGTCTAGGGTCATTTCCTCAACTTGTTAGGCTGGTATGCTGAGGAGTAAAGGAGCTTTAAGAACAGAGAAAACAAAATTAATATTTGACATTTTTTTGTATTTACAACTAAACAACACTCCAAACAGATTCAGTCAGGCATTTATCATTTACATGTATGTCCCTTCACTTTTACTCTTTACCAACACTTTTGATTAATTGCGTTCATGTGAGTCTTCGTGCATGTATTTGGTCCAGTATAAACAGATCGTTCGCAGCATGCATTAATATTCAAGGTGTGTGTTTACATGTACAATGTGGGTTGTGTTTAAAAGTGACATGCACTGATGTGCTGTGATGTGAAACTCTCATCACTTTAAAATGTACAATGTTGTGAGGAAACACATTCAAGGTGAAAAGAAGCAGGTTTCAATTGACTAAGATGGAGAGTTGTGAAAGAGCTTCCTGTTGCCCTGGTGCTCACAGAGCTTAGGGGTAATACAGAGTTTGTGATGTCTTCGTATTGCATCCTTTTATTATCTTGTTTTTGTCCTGTCCTGTCTTTGTTTGTTGCCAGTGGCGTCAAGGTTGGTTTCCTTAGAGGGCAGGCACACTGTCACATGTCAGTGAGTGAAATATTCTTCAGTATGGTGCTAAACCCCAATCAAACAAACAAATCAAATAATATCTGCTAACTATTTTCCTCTGTTAAACTTAGAATCATTTGGTGTAAATTGTGTGATAATTCTCTTCCCAGCCAACTTTTTGTTGGAAACATTACTACAACAACAACAACAGGAATGTCTTCATGATACAACAGCAAGGGCTTAGGCAGAGGGGTGTCCAGTTGGATGCCTTGAATTGGACAATTCCTTCATTTGGACATCCTGTAACATGCAGGAGATTGGAAACTGTAAAACTTGGACACCCACTTAAAAAGTGAAGCAAAATGGTCATTTTGCACAGCATGCTTTTAATTTCTGGCTAAACTCCTGTACAACAGTGATTTGCAAGGCACAGCCACTTTAGTCTGAAGATAAACCTGAGCGCTACAGATTAAATTCTTTAATTAGTGTAACCTAGAGGCTGTCTTAGCTAAAGGGCAACAGAAAGCTGATCGTTTTATGGTTGTATTGTGTGGTTATTCAATGTTGGAGTACATTGTGGTCATATTTAAGTGAAATAACCATGAGCACGACTTTAAACACCTGTAAACCTGAGTGAAACTAATCAGTATGTTTGAGGTTATTGATGGCTGTGTTTTTTTTTCTTCTCCAATCCTGAATACCAAAGCTGTTAGACTACTTGTGTTAATAGTCCCAGTGTGTTACATGTAGTTAGCCTTCTGTCAGCTGTACAAGTCCCCAATGTACTTGCTTCTGCTAAGGGAACATCATGCTCATCCATAATGTTACAGGTTTGTGAAGCTCAGTGAAGCTCAGTGTATACAGTCAGAATCATGTCATGTCATAACAGAAGGCTGTGCTTCACAGGCTGTTATCCCAAGGCTACAAATACATCCACTGTCCAACTATCAGTCATATGCCTACTACCAGAAAATAGTCTGTTAAAAAATATTATTAATGTATTTGAAACAAAGAATTACATTCTCTTGACGGATTTCTGTTATTTCTAGCTTTACATTTAGTGTGTTACCTAATGATGTATAGAGTAGTTGTGGCAGAGGTGTACAGTTTAGTGTGTTACCTAATGATGTATA
>JAQQZZ010095991.1:0-18350 GCA_030265115.1 Mopalia vespertina | reverse complement strand
TTTAGTGTGTTACCTAATGATGTATAGAGTAGTTGTGGCAGAGGTGTACAGTTTAGTGTGTTACCTAATGATGTATAGAGTAGTTGTGGCAGAGGTGTACAGTTTAGTGTGTTACCTAATGATGTATAGAGTAGTTGTGGCAGAGGTGTACAGTTTAGTGTGTTACCTAATGATGTATAGAGTAGTTGTGGCAGAGGTGTACAGTTTAGTGTGTTACCTAATGATGTATAGAGTAGTTGTGGCAGAGGTGTACAGTTTAGTGTGTTACCTAATGATGTATATAGTAGTTGTGGCAGAGGTGTACAATTTTGTTCAAACTTGGCGGCGCCTTTATACCCTATCATTCTGATGAAACAAGTACCCTATATCACCCTCAAATTCGTCCATAGGATTACTATTTTAGAAGCTATTGAAAAGACTTGGAAATTGTGTCTGAGAGACAGAAGCTGCATTTTTTAGTTAGAAAGCATCAACATTTGTCCAAAAAGATAAATTTGTTCAAATACATGCTGTAATATTGTCACAAGAATCAAAAAAGTTAAGATTTGTCATGGACAAAATTGGATGTGATTTAGGGTATTCACACCCTGTTTACTCCTATGATGCTATCTGTCAACATTTCAGTTGAATAGATAGCAGGCATCCATTTGTTTGGCTAACAAGGTTTAATTTTAGCAATACATGGCAAATTTGTTTTCCCTTCTTTTAATATTGAATATAATTAAAGATTCAAGTGTGTTTGACCCAGTATTTTTTTAAGGAAAATTTTTTAGATCCCTAACTAGTAAATGTACTTTATACATGTATTGACAATATTAAAACAATTGTTGAAAAGAAAAGCTTGAGGTCAACAGATTGATCTTCCTTGTCAGCCTTGTCTCGAATCCTGCTTGTTGCATGTAGCTGATTTTGACATCATCTAGAATCTTGGTTGATGTCTCGCATAAATTCATTGCTGAGATTTTGTCTCTTTACTACCTTCTGCATATTTTTTTAATCTGAAGTAAACATTTCACTTTTATTTTAACATGGCTGGCTCCTGAGCTCTTAGTTAAATCTACATGTATCATATGTCTATCAAATCAAAGAGAGGGTTTGATTTTTCTGTATGCTTATTGTTTCGATTTGCGATCTTACCTATAAAGAGAATATCTGTGGACATATTACTAGACCAAGGACTCCAGCAACCAGCATGCTGGGATATTACTACGTGATAAGTCACCATCACAAATGTATTAAAACTGTATGATTAAGTTACGTTTAATCAAATGATAAGGACTAGGGCTGTTTAAATTAATTCTCCACCATAATTCACTTGTTTTTGTCTATTATACTCAATGTTTTCTTGGTCACATAAACCAGTCATTCTACAACTGTTGTAATACTATATCAATTACCAAACAGATTATACAGTTTTATGTGCGTTGCAACATTACAACAATAAAATAAATTTCCTGAAATTCCCATGGATGCAGACATTTTGTTTTGATCTTTGGTCACCTTTGGGCATGCAGGAAAGAAATTCCCAGTTTGTGGTCTGTCACAACTGAACTTAGTGTAACTAACAGGCGATCTCTTGGATGCTGCAAACTGCTTAGATTGCAGGATTTCATAAAAAACTTGACACGAGCATTATGCCCAGCTCGACTGCGACAAGATGTGTCCAGTTTCTATGGATTGCGCCCTCTGGATAAAGGAAGTTTATTTTGAGAGTAGCAATGCTGTCTCTACTTAGCACTGGAGGAAGATGAACTTTCCAACTTTATCAAAACACTTCACATTTTATGGTTGTATTAAAGTCAATTATTGTTGAAATACACTTACTTTATACAAGTGAAATATGCTGAGGCATGGCGTAAAACACAATTGAATCAATTGTTGGACTGCAGCCGACCTGCACCAGGCATTAGTTTATAGTCCCCAGTCAGCGTAAATTCCTTAACCAAAGTAAGGACTTTAAGGATTTGGACATTAGAGCCATAGCCCACATAAAAGTCTGTATATATACATACAAACCTTAAAGTGGCTGTAAATGTGGCAAAAGTGAAAGGATTTCATGTTATAGTTCTATTTATTTTACAAAGAGGAAATTGACTGCTGCACATGTACATTAATAGTAGCAAGTCTGTATTCTATTTTATTGGTGATCACAGTTAGTATAGATCTATTTTTGGGTGTTCAGATTATGTGACTTGCATTCCCATATAATAGTGCTTATAATGACTCCTCTCCCATTATCAGCTGGCTATAGGGTGGAGAGGTTACAGGGAAACAAAAGGCACAGGGAGACCTCACCACATTTATTTACAGAGCTGTACTTCACTATTACAATAACATTAGAAAGGGTAGGCTCTCCGTTCTGGAAGACTGTGTAGCCAATAGGGTTTGTGTTAGTGTTTGAAAAAGGTAGAGTAGTTTGAGCTGGCAGTTGTCAAACATTTCAGTGTGTAGATTTTATTAGGCTTCAGTCATACTTTGTTACACATGACTGCTTTCGTTGGTTTTGTGAAAGGATAACATCAAGCAGGCCTGATAATAAATATCACATTGACTAGTAGCATGCATCCATGATCCATGTGCACGTATTACATTTTCCACATGCCCAGCATACCATTTATTTACAAAAAACATATGACCATAGGGTGTGTAGTGTGAAACTAGAGTTTTCCTATGGAGTGCACATGACAATCTCCCACACAGCTGATCAGCAGGGAACATTTAATCTCATTGTGAAACCATCTGTATTTGACACTTTTTTGACACTCACATATACAGCTGGGCTACTGATCAATGGCAGGAAACATAGAATTCTTTCCTATTCAAACATGTAAACTGTTATATCAAGTGTACAGCAGTTTTGTTCATGTACACATATTTTTAATCAATGCCTATCAAATAAATAGCCTGGAATTCATTTCTTCACATCAGCTGATTCAATGTGTTCCAAGTGTTGTTCATTTCATTAACAATTTTTTGTTTACACCTTTACATTCATTTAGTTAATGGCATTGATCATGTGGATGTTATTGTGAATTGTTTTATGAGTTACACAACATCTACTTGCACAGCAGCACATGACTACATAGTAACACCAATGATTTCCCAAGGGCCTTTCTTTAAGTTAATGTCTGGGTACATCAAAGTTGTTATAATGATTTGATGTAGACTTCAAGGCACTTCCTGACATCTATGGTCAAAATGTACTTACTGGACAATGGAGAAAGAGAGTAAAAAAACAAATCCAAAAATTTTAGCTGCGTGTTACACAGTGTAGTTTGAAATGATCTAAAAAATGTTTGACTGCTGGGCCTCATCCTTGTTCCTTGGCATGTATACCTTGAATTATCTGGATTATCTTAAAACCAATACTGTATGATTGCATTAGCACTCAAACAATGGAACCAACCAAAATTATTTATGAAGATTCAGAAAAACGTAGCTTAGTTAAGATCAAATTTGTGATGTCAAATCGCAATAATCGCCTACTTAGTTTTGGTATTTGAAGTGAAGGAACTCTGTTAGTGGCCTACAAATTTGATACACAAGCCCAAAATATTTAATCTGCAGCTCTAGAATGGACATTCGGTCACTTTTAATTGGTCAGTTGATATTGACCTCTCAGGCCTGTGCTGTAATTTTGTCCGGCATAACCTTAAAATCGGTCCTCTAAAATTTTGTAAGGTAACCTAACATTTGCATTTTCCCCTGGTTTGCTGATTTTTTAAAAACATAAATGTTCCTTTGAGAAGAACAAAGCAAAATTGCTTTAAAATACAATCTTCATTGATTATGGGATGACAAAATTTGTCAAAATCAATAGCAAAATGCAAGTTAAGATGAAGACGGCAAACAATTTGGGAAACCTATACATCTGTCCTCGTGAACTAAGTTTGCATAACCATAGGGAGACCCTGTTCTGTCCGTTCTCCCCAACAGCACAGGTCTGCCTCTGTGGCATAGAAGAATGAATGTTGTGTAGTGATTCAGTCTTGTACCCATTGCTGGATAAAATGTCAAATTTCTCACAACATAATTAAGACGTAAGATCACAAATTTCTCTCCAAATACTACAGAAGGCCCATATATTATATTCTAAATTCCTCAAGACATGGGATTTCACTGTGGTTGTATGGTTGTTCTGGGTTGCTGGTTCTTTACCTGGTCTTTGACTGCTTGATGCTATTTAAGTTCCTTGTCCAGTTTTCTACCTGCACTATTAAAATGCCTAATATCTGGTTGATATCAAATTTGTTCAATATCTCGGATTAACAATCCTGGTGCTCTGCTGCTCTCAGAGCTAAGGGTTAACATGAAGCTGATCTGTTTCAAGTTTGTGATGTCCTTGTATTGAATCCTGTTTTTGTCCTGTCTTTATTTATAGCAACTGTTGTCGAGAGTGGTTACCTTTACCCAATGGGCTGGCATGGCTTAAATACAACATTAAACCCAAACAAATCAGATTAAAAAGTTATCTTCATTCATTAATTCTCTTAGATGGCAAATTTTGTTTATTTACTAACTGCCTGATATAATGTAGTTCAGATGCTTTGCGTCTATCGAAACCATGGAGTTCTAGTTTTTTAGATGTGATTGATAGTGATAGTGAAAAGAAGCGTCCACTTCAAGAGTGGATTTACTTCTACATGGGATCTCAGGAAGCTCTGCTCTCAAGTGTGGATTTACTTCTACATGGGATCTCAGAAAGCTCTGCTCTCAAATGTGGATTTACTTCTACATGGGATCTCAGGAAGCTCTGCTCTCAAATGTGGATTTACTTCTACATGGGATCTCAGAAAGCATAAACGGGATTTATGGGAGTCCTTTTCTGGAGTAGCCTTGTTTAAATTGAATAAAAGTATGATTTAACAGCCCCTTCATCTCATGACAACACTTTGTATTTTAAATAAACCCTCTGATTTAAATTCTAATATTTACAAATCTCATCCAAACTTCTGGCAGTGGGGTTAAGCACACGATGCCTTCCCCTAACCCCATATTTTGTACATGTATGTGTGTAAAGTTTATATAAAAAATATTGTTGCCCATTGGTCACAGGGAGCTTATATGTTCAAACTCTCTCTACCCCTATCCATCAGATATCCATGTACATTTCACTTAAAATCAATAAAGAGCATATATATGTATTTTGTTTCAACCTGCAAAATTTTATGAACTGGAATCTGTTCAAAGTAAGAAAGTGTTATCCCAGAATAACGAAAATGCTGTTAATCTTCACTTTCTAAAAGACACAAAAAGTAAACATATATATGGTTTTAAAACATGTTGTAAACAACAAGACTCTTCATTGCATTTTTTTTATAGACAGCTTGTCAACAATTCAGTTAATGGTTTTATTTGAATTTTTCTCATTGCAGACAGACCTCCACGATTCTTTTCCGAGTTGTCATCTAATTTGAAACCAGGGATCGTCAATAATTCCCATTTGTTACAATGTACAGCTGACAGTTTCCCACCTTCCCGCTATTCCTGGCTTAAAGATGGCGGATACACAGAGTCTGTTAACAGTGCCTATGGTAACTACAGGTTTACAAACAACGGTACACCTAAATCTGTCATGTACCAGTGCGAGGCAAACAATTCAGTCGGAGCTCTGCTCAGTCAAAGAATTCTCTTCCAAGTGGCATGTAAGTGTTTTTAAGTTTACTCTTTGTAAAATATGGATCCGTGTTGTATGGGTTTTTCATCATTTAATTCACTCAATTGTTCATGACATAAATAAAAATGTCTGAACCATTTCGTAAAGACAATAAGTGAAAAATAACTCTAAAGAACATATTGGTTATAACAAAACTCGCTTCTGTATCAGAAATCATAACTGTCATTATACTAACTTAGTTGATAGACTCATGGGTAAATTTCATTCTGGTAATTATACTTTTGGGGATTCAGTTTGGTTTAATCTTTACCTCCGCATCCCTGCTTGCTATAAAGTTGTCACATATTTTTAATATCATCATGATGATGTAAATTTGTATTGCCTTCTCATAACTTGCTGGTGTCACAATGGGTTACCAATAACAAAGCCAGAGTAATATAAATTCAGAAACCTGTCTATTAGACTTTATCTAGAAATTGAGTTTCAGCAGTTCAATCCATGTGTTAGTGTCATTATTCTTCGGACATACTTGGGATTCAATTATTTTTCATTTTGTTTTGATGTAGACATGAATCCTCTGGGTAGTGGTGTATCAGTGAATAAACAAGTTGAAGATGGATTTGCTGTGATATTAGAGCTGCCACCAATAGAGAGTTACCCTGAGCCCCGGGTGACGTGGAAGGAAGGGTTTCAGATCATCAGTCCTGATAGTTCTCGACAGTATGTAACGCTGGACAATAACCTGGTTCTTTTAGCCGTAGACTCTGCTGATGATGGGAAGACGTTTAGAGCAGAGATACTGAATGATTATACTGGAGTTCAATTCGGCAGCCCTGCTTACAATATAGCTGTTACAAGTAAGTTCTTGCTTAATGCTATACACATGAACAACTGTAACGATACACTGCTGTATTCACAGTTATAGACACACCTGTGCCAGGTAAATGGTTTTATAAGAGTGTCAATAAATATAGGTCACGGTGTATATATTATATATATTAAGAAAATGGATAAGCTGAAATATGCTGTTCTGACAAACATTGTTTAAAAGCGTAGTAGTCACACAATTTCACTATTAATACATCCTGATGTATTGGCTGTCGGGTGGACGAAGCAAGCTTCCTGTTGCCCTGATCCTTTTGGAGATTATGAGCTACAGAAAATCATTCCATTTGTGGTGACTTTATATAGCATCTTGGCTGGTGATTATCCTGTGTTGTCTTTGTGTATTGCCAGTGGAGTCTAGTCTGTTTTCCTTCATCCGTCAGACTGGATCGCCTACTTATCAGGGAAATAATCTTAGAGCATGGCATTTAACCCTAATCAAACAAACAAACCCTTCGTTGGTAGGACATATTCCAAAACATTTAAAAACAAAACCTTTTTGTTTAGATTCTGGAGGCTCGACAAACCGTGTTGACTTATCAATAGTTGTTCCACCAAAAAACACAGAGGGTCTTGACAATGCCCAGCAAGCAGTCTTTGAATGTGTTGCGAACACAAGGTATGTTTTTTCTACTTATATCATCTTGATTTAATCTATGTAAGATTTTTTTGATAAAACTGCAAATCTGCCAGGGGGCCAGTTGTAAGCTGTTTTTATGACTAATATGATTAAAAGAAATCCATAGTGCCTAAAAGTTTGGATAAAAAAAATTCTTTTCGGCATCTGGCGCTGATATTGCAAGCCATCACACATGTTTGGTTTATATCGGCGTACAAATGGCAACATCAAATGCTAAATTTAATTTCTCAACTCTGGCAATTATTTTTTCACTTGAAGGATCTTTCAGGTTATGTGGAGGTTACGCAAACAAAGAAATTTGCGCGAACAGTCACTTTTTACGCAAACTAAGCCCATGTATGGGATGTCTTCAGTGTATGTACTACACAAGCTGAAAGCTAGCTACATAAGTATTATGATACGCTGTAAGAAATATTAGCTATGTAATCTTAGTTTATTTAAGTATGAACCATTTTTTGCTTCACTTATGACGTAAAGTTGAAAAAAACCTTTCGTTTTAAAATAAACTAAAAGTGGAGCAGAGATCAATCAACAGCAGAGATCAATCAACAGCAGAGATCAATCAACAGCGTGAAATAAAAAACCTAGGGCTGGTTTGCTGGCACAGGCTCTACAGCCAATCAAAGGTGCCGTTGTTTAGCTCTATGGTATCTTCGTTAGCTCTATCCTCGCCCATGTTTTTGAAAGCATTGACACTTTACAATAAACAAAACCAGCTGGATTAATTTTGATAACTTTGTTAAAACTTTGCATTAACTGCGCCAAATTGTGAACGTTATTTGATTAAAATCGTAAAAACAAGGATTGGTGCCAGTTATTAATGTTTATGCGGTATATCGTGGCACCTTATTTAATAATTACACTGTATATTTACGCAATCTATATACGAGAACGATATTTGCGCAAATTCTTTCACATAACTGAAAGATAGGTTATGTGGGTTTAAATTCACGTGAAGGGTAGATCAATCACGCACAATTTTGAAAAAGTAAGGCCTGTCAACTCGTCACTGCTGAGCTGAATATGGTGTAAAACACTAATCAATCAATTATGCTGAAATCAGGGGATTAGCCAGATATCAAACGTATGGTGTCCAAAATGGTCATGTGCTTCACTTTTTAAGTAACTGGGTGTCCAACTTTAACAGTTTCCCTATTTCCTGCATGTTTAAAGTTTCTTAAAGCAGGGTGTCTAGATGAGGCAATTGTTCAATTCAGGGTGTCCATTTGGACGGGTGCCTAAGCTCATGTCTGAAATACACCACTATTTACAACATGATTTATTTTGTAGGCAAATGGGTTCTCTTGGAATTCAATGGTACAAAATAAACGGCCAGTTACGGACTAAGATTTCAAGTAACGGTGAAAAGTTTACAATCTCTGAGACTGGAAGAAGATTGACAATATTAGCCGTGTCTTCATCTGACTCCGGAGAGTATGAATGTGAGGCTACTGTTAACACAGCAGGCAATGTGGAGACAAAAACAGCATCTGCAAACCTTACAGTACTCTGTAAGTTCACATTACCACTAATTATTGACAAATGCTGATAAATCTTTGAAAAATAAAACTGTTATTTCGATGGATCCTACAGGAAGAATATAAGTACATTGTGATAGAATGTATTCACATTGTAGCTACACTTATTAAAGATACACTCTTTTGTAATTTTGATTGGCTTATTGACCAAAATATTCGACTCACAAATGACGTTTAAGGTAATTTTTTTTCGAACTTTTGATTTACATAATTTAATATGTTCTTCCTGGCATCTTGCCATGTACCAGATATGTTGTCACAATCTATTGTATTCAAGAGATTAATTTTTCTTTATGAAACAGTAGACAGACAAAACGTGAGTATACTTTACCCGTAAAATATAGCTGGGTTATTCACATAATCAAGGTCCTTTAAGTTATTTCTGTTCCCTGCAATTTTGTATAAACATAAAAAGGTATACAGGTACACTGTTTTGAAGCAGGGCTCTGCTATGTGGAATCAATCAGTATGCATCTTGGTTTTCAGCCCCACCCACTTTTGTATCTGGAACGTCGAATCAAAAGATAGAAAAGGATTATAGTGAGAGAGTACAGTTTCCATGTGAGGTCAGAGGTAATCCAGCACCAGATATCAAATGGTACTTTAATGCCAAACCAATCCCCACTCCAGGCAGCTCCAGGTTAGTGTACGGGACCTGTTTTATAGTACTATCTATAAACTTAGTATAATATTAACGTAAAGTGCAATTTTGTTGGTTGCTTATCTTCCACAAATAGCTTTTGGTCGAAAAGCTTCTACTTGTATTTTTTCTCTGTAGATCTGTGATGATTAGCCTCCCAGCACACTCCATGGGGCAACAGTACTACAAGGAGAACACAAATGTGTAATACAATTCATGCTGAAAATAAACATAGGGCTACCTATTGGCCATATTCAAGCAATGTAAATTTGCTCCTTATATTTGTTAGGCAATGACTTGGTCTCTTTTTGACAAAATCCCTGTTATGTAATTTCAGACATGTGGTTGCTGAGAACGGTCAGTTAACAGTTAATTCTGTAGAGTTAAAGGATGCTGGAGTTTATCAGTGCTTCGCTTCCAATAATGTCAAGACAATCTCTGAGGTCTTTATCTCCTTTTGGCTAGTCGTCCACAGTAAGTACATGGTCTACTCTAGAACACATTGTTTACACTAAGTATGTGACTCACTCCTCTGTCACATTGCTTACAGTAAGTATTTGACTCACTCCTATGTCACATTGTTTACAGTAAGTATGTGACTCACTCCTCAGTCACATTGCTTACACTAAGTACTTGACTCACTCATACGTCACATTGCTTACAATAAGTATTTGACTCACTCCTATGTCACATTGCTTACAGTAAGTATTTGACTCACTCCTTTATCACATTGCTTACAGTAAGTATTTGACTCACTCCTATGTCACATTGTTTACAGTAAGTATTTGACTCACTCCTCGGTCACATTGCTTACACTAAGTACTTGACTCACTCATGTCACATTGCTTACAGTAAGTATTTGACTCACTCCTATGTCACATTGCTTACAGTAAGTATTTGACTCACTCCTCTGTCACATTGTTTACACTAAGTATTTGACTCACTCCTCTGTCACATTGTTTACACTAAGTATTTGACTCACTCCTCTATCACATTGCTTACAGTAAGTATGTGACTCACTCCTGTCACATTGTCGTCATATAAGTGAAATACCCTTGACGTAAAACCCCAATCAAACAAACAAATCTGACTCCCTTCTCTGCCACATTATTTACAGTAAGTATGTGACTCACTTCTCTGCCACATTATTTACAGTAAGTATGTGACTCACTCCTCTGTCACATTATATACAGTAAGTATGTGACTCACTACTCTGCCACATTAATTACAGTAAGTATGTGACTCACTTCTCTGCCACATTAATTACAGTAAGCATGTGAACCCCTCCTCGGTCACCTATTATTGGTATTGGTTCACACAGTTCACAATGCTAGTATGGACCCATCCTGTCTTGTTCATTATTCGCATAAAGCATATGTGCTTCATTGTCATTCTTATAAGTTTAATGTGGCTGCCTCAGTCAGTTGGTTACACCTTGTTTCGTTCACCAACTACTTTCAGGCTTTTTTTTTTACAGTACTGTAACTCTTAAAATCTTAAATGTATGGATATCGGCAACATAAGACAATTTTTTAAAAAAAAGAATTGGGTAAATGTATACTTGATGTAGGTATATGTGTTTGGACTGTGAGGTAATCTAATCACATTGTTGTCAGGTTCTGCCCCTATCCTGGAAAATGGCCCTCAGAATACAACCATAATAGAGGATGAAGATGTGAGATTACCCTGTCAAACTAGAGGTGCCCCCAAACCTCTCATCACCTGGGTCCGAGGTCAGTTTTCCTTTTCTTTGATAAATACCTTGGCTACATGTTTATAGATAATACGTAAAGAAAGCTAGTACAAGCTGCTAAAATAGTTATCCTTTTCCTATTCGAACTGGGGCCGGCAGCGGTGGTTTAGTGGTTAGCTTGTTGGCCTTCGAGTCTGTCTGTCGACGTCAGCTTTACGGCAATCACAGTGATGATTTTAAGGAGGGTTCATCACAGTTTTCCACTGTTTTTAATCAATAAACAGTGTGAAATAGACAATCAGCCCTCATATAAGAAAATATGCTTGAGCACGATGTTCAACCGTTATACCCTTATAAAACAAACAGATTTAAACTGAAATTGTATTGTTTTGCATTAAATGTTTTAAGTTTTATTTTAGCATATTCCAATGCGTGTCATTTGATCACGCAACACCGAAGTAAGTTTGACAGTAGTGTGGATGATTGGGAGGGAGCTTCCTATTGCCCTGGTGCTCTAAGAGCTGAGAGGCAACTTGAAGCTGATCTGTGATACTGTACTGTCGTCATCTGGTTTGAGATTGACACATAAAATTTGGACAAATAAGACCATGTAAAATAAAAGAATATTGCAAAGTGAACTTTCAATATCATTATATTGGTCTCATGAATGGTGGAAAAGGATAATCCTCATTTTTTATTTCATGTTAATATATAGAAATTAATAATGTTTTATTTTTATTGTATACAGATGTGGCGGGAAGTACTGAGAATATCACAAGTGATGGTCGTTTTGAGGTCTTTGAGTCTGGAGAACTTCTAATTGCCAGAGCACTTCCAGAGGACACAGCCAAATACACATGTACCGCAACAAACAGCATGGGCCAGGTCACAGCTAGTGCCTTCCTCAAAGTATTAAGTAAGAAAGATTGCATCTCTTATGGGCAGAGCCAAGTGTGAATTTACAGGTTTTGTATTGCAATGGAATTTTGTTTAGTGAGGTTTCAATGAAAATAAAAGTCAGTGTTCTTTTTGTGAATGAAATACCGCTGAATGTGGCGTAAAACACTTATCAATCAATCAATCTTTTTGTGAAACATTATTTTCAAAGCAATTTAAAGGAAATCCTTTTTTAAGATAAATGCTAAATCAGTGGTCTTTGTTTATTTTTAGTTAAAACTCAGATCACAGAGCCTCCTCAGAATAAGCGTGTAATCAAAGGTTCCTCAGCCGTGTACCATTGTCGAGTGTCTCGGGATGAATCCGTGGAGGTCATATGGGCATGGTATCATATTGATGACAGTACAGAGACACGCCTACCCACATCCGGAGATGAACATCATATTTCTACTGTTCGTAACACTGATAAGGGTATATACAGATGTCAAGTGACTTCTGCTGGGGGAAACTTCACTCGTCAGGCCACACTAGATGTCATCGGTCAGTCTACAGTTTGTTATTATAGACATTGATCTGTACATATTACGACAATGAGCTGTATTATGAAATATGAATGTTCCAAATCACAATAACATTGCACATGTATATTTATTTGTATTTTGTATAGATAAGTATGTATATTTATTCCTACTTTGCATGTATTCATTTTCTGTATTCGATATCAATGAATTGTTCATAGCTAGCATATATTCATTTTCCTAAAAGTTCCAGCTTCTGTTTTCAGAGTTGCCATACAGTCCCGTTATCACGAGCATATCTCTGTCGTCAGGAGACAGTCAACGCAGTGTTATTATTACATGGACTGCACCTTTTGATGGGAATGATCCAATTCAGAACTACAAGATTCAATACAGAGTTATCTCAGGTCTCTATTTTACAATGTATTACACATTTTTAGGGTTTTCCTTCTATAAATAAAAGCTCAGATCTAACGCCATCACTTTATTCCTGCAATGCAATATATTTAAAATTTAAATCAGGAATCAATTAAATGCTAAGTTTTTCAAGCTGCCCCATAAAACTGTGTTTTAATTTTTTAAAGGAACTGAACCATTGCAACCAGACGCTGGTTGGCTGATTCTTCCAGACATTATTCCAGCTACAGCCGTGTCTCATCATGTCGAGGGGTTACAACCAGCTAAAAATTACCAGTTCCGTATGTCAGCTATGAATGGTGTAGGGGAAGGACAGCCCAGTCCTGCCAAGCCCGATCCATTCATAACACTCCCTCAAGAACGTAAGTCTACAGGTTCACTTATCTTTGGTAAATTTTTATGCCATACTTTTTCCACATTCGGGAAAGAAAAAACACGTGTGGTTAATAATAAATCAAATATTTAAATTGACAAACTAAATAAAGCTGATAAATTTACCAAAATAGAAATGACCTTGATTAAATTACAGAATGCAAAACTAACAAAATTTAAATAAAAAAGGTAGCTCTGTAATGATACACTAATTTAAGTGTTTTACTATGGCTGATTTTATTTGAGATTGGGTGATAAGAGCTGGAAGATTCCCATCAGTATATAACGCAATCTTTGTCAGTTTAAAAGGAAAAGGAAACCTCAATTCTTCTTTTCTGTCCTGATATGACAATCAGATGAAAGGAAAATATACTCTTAAGTTATGTCCCAATGCCGGATTTTATATTTCGTATTGTAGCCTGTAAAGACATTACAGAATTAATTATCCTGTGGATTTTATCACATCCTGTTTTCTTTGCCAGCCCCCAGTGGACCACCTATTGGTCTTACAGGAAGTCCACGGTCCAGTAGTTCAATCATGTTACAATGGCAGGAACCAGATGAAAGTGTTTGGAATGGCCTCCTCTTGGGTTATGTTATCCGTTACAAACCTGCTCAGTACCCCGACTCGACCCGACGCTATTACAACGTCACTGACTGGAAGACTACATCCCATGAACTCGATCAGCTTCTGGTATTCCAGTTATACGAGATCTCAGTTGCAGCTTATAACGCCAAGGGTGTTGGTGTTTATAGTGCTGGTATTCAGATCCGGACACAAGAGGGGATACCCACTGCCCCACCCACCAATGTTACCAGCTTGCCCATTAATTCTACTGCAATACGAGTTACGTGGCTGCCCCCTGACCCTCAGAAAATTAACGGTGTTAACCAGGGGTATAAGATCCGTGCCCGTCGTATCAGCCCCACCATGCCCGAGGAAGCTTTCATGTCTGTGCCCCCTAACACGTCGCACCCATATGGTGAGCAGACTGCTGAAATGGGTAACCTGAAGAAATACAGTCAGTATGTGGTGACGGTGGTGTGCTATACGAGTCCTGGAGATGGTCCTGTCAGTCAGTCCAGTGATGTGAGAACAGCAGAGGATTGTAAGTATAGTTCACCTCATATTATCATCTAATTATATTGTAATGCTTTGATTTATTACCCTCTCTCCTGGGGGTTTATACTGGACTCATCGTCTTTCTCGCTTCTATTGGGTAAGAAATGGAGGAAAATTAACTTTCAAACATTATAGAGACGCTTCACATTTTGGTTGTGCTAGTGTCAATTATTGCTGGAATACACCGCCGTCATATAAGTGAAATACCCGTAAGTACGGCGTTAAACTCCAATCAATCAATCTCTATTTGTTTTATAATGCTTTACTGTTACATCATCGTTTCACATTACATAAGCATACCTTATTTTGCCCAGATTTGCTTGAACAAAACATTAACGTGTCAACAGTTGATTTTGCAACATCACTGAATGCACATGATTATTAATGTTCAAAAGTTTACCCTTTTTTTTTGAAATTTTTTTTAGCCAAATTATCTTTTACTGCATTCAAGGGAGGGAGCTTCCTGGTGCTCTCAGAGCCAAAGGCAACATGAGGCGGATCTGTTTAATTACATTATATTTTAACATTAAATTATTGATTTCATGTATGTATTAATTGAAATGTACATGCAGGTTAGACTACCCCTTGGGAGATATTTTATTACACCTCGTCAGTACATCCCACCTTCCAGAGCTCCATCAGTTCTCTACACTTTCTTTTGTATTGCTTAAATAGATTGAAATCAAAGTTTGTATGCAGCTTTCTTATGACAGGTTTTAGGTTTAACTATTACACAGTTTTGTTAGTTTTTGGGCTAATTTTGGCTCACTTGATTTGGTAACAAGAAGTGTATTGATCTCAAAGTATGTACACATCTTTCTTATGGAAACTCACAAGCTACGTTGAAACGTTAGGGGACTCAATACTTTGCCTTGTTTACACTTAGTATGCTTATTTTTTTCCAGTACCTGGTCCAGTTGGCTCCTTGTTGTTTGACGATGTCCGGGATACCTCAGTTATTGTCAAATGGACACCTCCTTCTCAGACTAATGGCATTTTAACAGGTGAGTTATTCACTCGATAGATCTCTTTATAATAACTTATTTTTAAAGTTATTTAACAACATTCCAATACCATATTAGTATATAGTTGAATGCTGAGATTCCTTTACTCTTTCAGGATACACTGTGTACTATGTGATGAAGAACACATCAGACACCCCAGTGTCCGTTATTAAGGGACCTACCGATGTACAGACCGAGCTGTCCGGATTGTCACCTGTCACTCTGTATACCATATCGGTTCGGGCAAGAACTCAGATAGGAGTCGGACCAGCACTGTCAGCTGACATCAAGTCTGGAGTACCTCCAGGTAACTATTACGAAATATATATCAAAATTTAAATACAGGCAAAAACGTAGATAAATAAAAAGAATGTATTAGAAATTCTTGACAAATCATTTTTATTTGCTCTGATGCTCTCAGACCTAAGGGGCAACAGGAAGAAGTTTGTTGTAATGTCTCTTTGTCTTGTGATTATCGTGTCTTGTCTCTGTTTGTTTCCAGTGGTAACGATGGAGGGTTTTCTTTACCCGTAAGGTTGGAATGCCGTCATAGGAGTTAAAAAGTGAATTACTTCGTTAAAGCCGAGTCAGTAAATCAATAGGCAGAAATAATGTACATTTGTGTTTATTTGCAGAGATGCCAACTGCACCCCAAAAGTTGGGAATCAGTGATACCCAGGCTCGCTCTGTGGTGGTTCAGTTCAGACCCGGCTATGATGGAAAGACCTCTATAACTAAGTGGAGAGCCGAAGCATTAGTGATAGGCGAGTCAAATTGGACTGAAGTGTTTAATGTATCTGCCCCAGAGGCCACTTCTATCACTGTGTTAAATCTCCGTCCATACACGGAGTATAAGTTACGTTTGAGAGCTGAGAACATTGTAGGTGTGAGTGGTCCCAGTGATCCCAGTCGGCAGTTTCAAACGATCCAAGCTGCCCCTGATTCTTCGCCTGGGAATCTGACTGTACGAGCAATAAACGCCACAGCCGTCCGTATTAGCTGGACTGTAAGTTTACTATTTGTTTTGTATGGATGTGTTCTTTTCAATGAATAAGATCTCTCATAAGGTGGCATTTCATACTGTCTTAAACTTGTCATTGAAATAATTACAATCACTGTTGTTTGTAAAGTTCAAAAGTTAAAGAAGTAATTTTATAAATTTTACAGCTTATGCACAGTGGTAGACCCTGATCAAACAAATAATCAATTTTACATGTGTGTTCTGTGACTTATACACCCAAACATCTGCATACAAAATCATATAAAACCTTATAAATCAGGTGGTTGAAAGTTTGCTACTGAAATTTACATATGCGTTTGTGAATATCACCTTTGGATTGTGATTTTTATTTGTTTCGGGTATTTTTGTCCCCAGCCATTAGCAACAGTAGATTGGAATGGTGTTCCTAAGGGCTATAAAATCTTCTACAAACCCTACCACAGAGAGACATTTGAGGAGAAGCGCATTGTCTTAGACAATATTAATTTGGATAGCTACATACTGGGTGGTCTGGAGGAGTGGACTGAATACCAGGTAAAAATGGTGGCCTATAATGAAGTGGATGAGAGTATCTACAGCCCAATAAGTATGGAGCGAACCAGAGAGGCTGTGCCCAGTGCTGGACCAGCTAATGTCTCATCAGTGGCTCTTACTTCAACATCTATAAATGTCACCTGGTCAGATGTGCCGCTGAATGATAGAAATGGAATGATACAAGGCTATAAGGTTAGTTTTGAATTGTTGCTAAAACACAAAGACACTTCTGTAACAACAACAAAAAGTACAAAGAAATTCTCGCATGCCCTTCATGTATGTATCTTGAAAAAAAATTGTCATTCTCTTACTGTGTAAAAGTTAATTGTAGTCCAACTGTTGTTCACCTTTTAACTTAACAAAAGACAAATGTCAGAAAACATACACACATTTCTAAATGCCGTTTGGATTTGGAACAACTTGTTCAGATCTATTCAGTTCCACATAACTATGCCTCTTTTTTTTTTCAGATAAAATACGGATCAAGGGAGAAAAATATTGTTAGCGTGTTGGAGGATATTGCAGGGAACACCACTCGTGGTCATATAATAGAGAGACTGAGGAAGTTTGTCAAGTATGAAGTCCAGGTGCTGGCCTACACTCGTATGGGCGACGGCATCCTCAGTCAACCAGAGGCCACTGTCACCACACTTCAAGATTGTAAGTATGACAGACTATCTACCTCCCTCCCAGCGCTCATTGTCTTCAGATGTGTACTTCATAGGGGTTAATTTATGAGAACAGCTTTTGCTGCAAATGCTCGACTTTATGTTAATTTAAGTTAGTTTTTAAAGCGCTACCTTTATTTCACAACCCCTTGTGAAGACTGGCACTGTTTCTATTTAAAACTGTAAAATCAAGCAAGCATTACAATATAGAAGTATAAAAGGCAACTTAGTAGAAAGCAATTCTGTGGAATTCTCTTTATGAAAATTGCAGTGTTTCTAATAACCTTAGTCTTCAATATTTGTTATGTACATCACTCCTAAATCAGCTGATGTGTTGAGTTCTTTATTTCAGTGCCTGACCCACCCATTATCATCTACTTCCCTGAGGTGACATACTCTTTAGCACAGATTGTCTGGGAACCACCAATAGAGCCCAACGGGGTTATAACTGGGTACAGGGTGTCT
This sequence comes from Mopalia vespertina, assembly GCA_030265115.1. Classification (NCBI taxonomy): domain Eukaryota; kingdom Metazoa; phylum Mollusca; class Polyplacophora; order Chitonida; family Mopaliidae; genus Mopalia; species Mopalia vespertina. The sequence goes on along the minus strand of JAQQZZ010095991.1, from coordinate 339 downwards.
TATAGAGAGAGGAATGAGACAGAAAATCAGGCTGTGGTGAATAATACCCTCGGGGCCCAAACAAGGGAATACACTGTGCGTGGTCTAAGGAGGATGACTTATTATGTGTTCAGCGTCAGTGCTAAAACACAGCTAGGTTGGGGAGAAAGTTCATCAGTGTTGGTACTCACCATGATCAACAGAAGTGAGTATTGTATCCTTAGGTTTCATTTGATCAATTCAGATCATAAAAATGGCATTTAAACTTTAAAATGTAGTATGTTATTAAAGGACAAGACCACCCAAAAACCGTGTTTTCTACATAAGTAAACATTTTTCTGTCAAATGCAATACAAAAAT
>JAQQZZ010095980.1:5402-17062 GCA_030265115.1 Mopalia vespertina | reverse complement strand
GGACAATCCGTCGTCATATAAGTGAAATACCCTTGAGTACAACGTTAAACCCTAATCAAACAAACAAACAAACAAACTAGTACTAGAGCTCTCATTCAAGCAGTTATGGAATGCTGCCCTGTCACAAAGTCTCGCTGCCTTGGCCATGCCTGATTGACATAACCTTGATTATGATGTTTTAAGCATGAAGCAAACTCAGCAATGAAAATCCTGCGTGACAAAATATGCAATGAATGTTTTTTGTGTATTTTACGAAGTGAATATTAACAGTGTTTCCATTATTTTGGGACAATACTTTCTTATTTCGAACAGATTCTAGTTCAGACAATTTGGCAGGTTAAAACCCATCCTGGAATCAAACCCTACATATAACGTCTCTTTTGAGAATTAGCCCAAAACAGTATGAAAACAACAATAGACATGTCCATTTAGTGCAAACGATTTGTTTTTTGCCCCATCATCTTCTAACTGAAATAGACTAGCACTATTGATACAGGGTGAGGTTTGACCGAGCTAAGGGAGATAACTCTTAGACATTTGAGAATACAAATTCAGAAGAGTTATGTCCCCTGCACCAGTAAAATCGTGTTTGTTTTTGAGAATAACCAGTAAATATGTTGTAAAAAGAACTGTTAGAAAAGTTGTCTCCCTTCAATTACTTTTAGTTTCTGTCACTTTCTTACCCTTTGTTTAAAGTTTTGAATATCTTCAAAAGTTCAGATCTTCTAGAGACCCTGAGAGTATCAAAAATACTGCAAATACTCCTGGGTTTGGAATAATGATACATAATTGAATATTTAAATATGTGAACTTGATCAGTTGTCCTTCTTGAACATATTATGGTCCCCTTATTTTGAAAGGTTGTTTTCAGATTTTCATCGGTAATCACCTTATTTTAAATCCAGCTTTCAGATTTGTTGGTTATGGCTTCATGCTTCCACTTTATATATGTTAGGGACTCCTGGTTAAGAGTACATGCAGAATGTTCCACGTGTAATCTTATTCTCTTTACTTCATTGGAGGAATATTATTTTTCTAACACTGCCAAATGCTTCACTTTTTATGGTTGTGAAAGTGTAGTTCTTTAATACAGCAGGTGGAGTTCCCTGTCGTCATGTAATTGAATGAATATGGAGGTAAACACAGTCAAAATCTCTTGATTTTATGTACTGTTTTAAAAAACAAAATAATTTATTATTATTTTTTCTATCAGCAAAAGTCTGTCTTGGAGAGATGTACAGCATATCGTAGTTCATTCAGCTCGGATAACAATGAACGATGGGAGCTGGGTGCAGAATGGAGGGGGCTTCCACTTTAGCTCTAAGTTTGGATTTGGTGTACTGGATTGCAGCAAAATGGTGAAGTTAGCTCAGACATGGATGAGTGTTCCTGACAGACATATCTGTGAAGGGGAAATCGAAACAGGGCACAGGTATTTAATTACTTCAGTTGTATTTGTGATAGGTTTTAGTTTTAAAATTTTGAAGAAACACGGCATAGGATACCTTTGATTACTCCATGAATAACACCTTGTTCATCTTGAGCCAGTTGATTACAACAAATAACACTCAAGTTTATGTATTTATTAGTCAGCTATTCTGTATTAATAGATGAGAGTGATAAATGTATTTGTTGTAATACAGGAACTCAAGTTGGATAATCTATGTACATTATTCAGTGCCACAGAAAGTCCCTGTACAACATCTGCAGTACTGGAACGTTGTCCTGAAACAAAGATCACAATTAAGACGTTAAAATGGATTGTCATTTCTTTATGGCCCATTTGCAGTGCGATAATATCTCTAATGTTTTGCAACACAATAATCAACGGCTCAAGGGTGGAATTACTGGGGTGCGTAGTCTAAGTTAGACACCCATCCACTTTTCATTTGGGACACCCAGATTTCTCAAAATTGGACCGGTAGAAGTTCTCAATTTTAACATGGGAAAGATAGAAGAAGTGAATTTTGTACAGGCAAAATTTCTCCGAAAAGGTAATAGGGCTAGACTATATATTAAAAAGTTATCATGGAGAAGAAAGAATCAGGTGGTATGTAGGAACTTTCTGCATCCTGGAGATATCAGAACTATTAAGAAAACTAGGGATTTTTTTAATGATATTGCTCTTTTGGCTTGTAATATTACCCCATGTATTACATGTTGTGATTGTCTTAAGTCTTAACGCCTTCAGACTTAGGGCAGTATGTTTTTAGCATACTCATACTGTCGTCTCTAGACAATGGAGGAACAATAATTTTCTAAAAAAACACAAAACCGTTCACATTTAATGGTAGTGGCTCATAACTGTGACAGTGAAATACCCATAACCATGATGTTAAACACCAATCAAGCACTTTGGTGTTATTGTTGCCAGTGATGTCGAAAGTGATTTCACTCACCCATTTAGCTGGCACATCTTCAACTGACTGAAATGACCGTAGAAAAAGACTTTAAATTTTTTTAAATTTGTTGCTACCACTTTTATACAATAATGTTTATTTCTTATTATTTTGTTACAGGGATCTAAACAGTGGAGAAAATGTGACAATTTCCATAGACTGTGATGGTTGCAATGCTGAACCAGATGCCAGTATCAATACGTTAGAACATGTACAGGTATATATTAACCTAGAACACAACTATCGTGGGGATGTGCAAATCTTCCTCACCTCACCTCAAGGTACTCGATCTGAGATGCTTTCTCCAAGACCTTTTGATAACAGCACAGATGGAATTGATTTCACCTTTACCAGCGTCCAAATGTGGGGCGAAAACCCGAAGGGAACTTGGACCTTGGTAATCAATGATAACGCTGGGGAGGACATTCACAGTTCAGGAAAGTTGTTAAAATGGCAGCTAATTTTGAATGGTTTCTTTGATGAAACGAAAGCTGGATTGCGCTCGGTGGATCAGAGGAAGTCTTACATACCGGACAGCCGTGAAGTCGATCTTATTATGGAGAAAGAGAAAGAACAGTCAGTGACAGTCGACATAAAGAAATCTGAAACTCTAGCTAAACAGGAGAATGAAGAAGACTTTAATCCTGATGGCTCACTTCATGTAAAGACGAAAAAGATCCAAGAGAAGAACTCTGAATATGAAATACTCAGCTCTGAAGAATTTGCAACTTTATCAAATTTGTTAAAAACTCTCCACGAACGAAAACGACCAGGGCCACATTCAAAGCCGGATAATCTTAAACGAACTTTGGAATCTTTACTTAATAAAAAAACGGAACCAGAGCCTGTTCCATCTTCTACATTACCTAAAGATTTCAAAAGTTTAGCGAAAAGCATAAAATCAAATATTGAGATAATCCTTAAAGATTTAAATAAACCTGAAAATAACAACCACAATTTTGAAAATTCGCCAGTTAATGAATTGGACCTGAAAAGATTAGCTAAGTCACCACCTAGTAAGAAAGAACCAGACTTGATTGATTTAAGCAGTTTGAAATCTAAGAAAAGCGATTCAACTAATCACCCAGATAATCTTGAGAAAGCTCTTGAAAAGATTAAAAAGCTATTGAAAGAGCTTAATGATAGATAATAATTACATAGTAATTTTTTTTATTGATAAGTTTTATTGCCACATATTGTCTGCATTTATCTATTTATTTAAGATTTCCACCTTTTAATTTCTTCTAAAGCTCAAGTGTTAAAAGGTCTCATTTTGTGGATTACAATTCCTCCAAATAGCATTTTCCCACCTTTGGGTTTCTCAAAAAAATGGTGATTCAATATTTCAGCGGCCGTGGCTTAGTGGACGCGTGTGGGCTTACTAATCCTACTTCGATTTACCATTCACAGGATCGTGTCCGTCTGTCTACCCTCCGGTATATGAGTGAGTCACACGATGTGGCTCCAGCAATCGCGGGGGTGGTGTCTACGAGGTTTCCTCCTGGTTTTCCGGCGTCATACAAGTAATATACCCTTAAGTACGACATTAAACACCAAACAAACAAACAGTCAATATATCTATTAATTTAAAAACCATGTGAATTTTTAATTGGAGTCTTCACACAATTCCATGAAGGTTATCAGAATTCCATTAATCCAAGATTGGACAGTTGGAAACGAGAATCCGGGATATTGCAGCTATTTGAGCTATACACAAACAGTTCCCATGCATAATTAATTTCCTCCAACCCTAAGAAACTGGGAAAATCATAAGTGAAATACAATATTATACATGTATAAAACACAGTGTATCCTATCCGAAAAAGCTCCACATGTTTTGTCTTATGGTATTATGATATGATGCAAAGGTCTACCAAATGGTGTCAATTGGTGTCTGAAATTAACCAATCGCAGAGCTGCTTCTCAAACTTGGTTTGTAGATAATGAATAGTTTACAGATAACATATTCTTATTATTTTCAACATTGCTTGTCTCAGATCAAGTTATCCAGCTTATAACATATTCTGTTTTGGCAACACCTGACAATGTGTAGGTAAATATATTCCCTAAGCAGGTCTAGCTTGTCTCGGCTTGAATTAGTGTTAATCACACCCTTATGTAACCTAGGTATTTACTGGACAGCTGGGAAAGTAATCTTTCATGAAGCCCAGTCAGCCTGCTCAAGTTGAACACCATTTGATGAGTCTTTGCATCAGATCATAATAGTGAGCAACAAGAGACCGGCATCCTTTTTTGATCTGATTTACAGATTGAAAACATGACATAAACAACACAATATTTTGAAGTGTTTTGTTAACGTGGAACTTACAAACTTGACAAGAAACCTATCTAGATATCAGTTTGTTTAAAAAAGAACAAATTTGAAAGAATTTTATTTTTACTGAACATAATCTTTGATGTTATTTGCATAAATTTTATTGGCAATTTTCTACAAAATATATGTTATTCGTATATATTTGTAATTTATATACGATAATTTATAAAGGATAAATTTATATGTTTGGACGATTTATGTAACGTATAATGATACAAGCAATTTTTGATATGTTATATGTGGTATAGAGATGTTATATGATTTTTTATTTGCTCTTTTTTTATAAGTGAATATTTTTCTAAAGACTTACAAATAATGATAGTTTTTGATATCTTATACATGGTTGTGTACAAGTTTTAGAAAGCTGTTTTTTGTTCCCTTTACGGGACTTACAAACTTTATGTGTAATATACAGTTGTATTTTGTTATAAGTTAAAATATATTATATGGGTTGATGTTTTATACATGGTGAGGATATAATAGTCCAATTTTTGTACTTTATCTAGACTAATAACTTATAAGTAAAGGGCCCTCTGGCTAAGGGCCGTTTGTTTGAAGAGTAGCAATGCTGTCTTTACTCAGCACTGGAGGAAAAGTAACTTTCCAACATTATTAAACGCTTCACATCTTGGTTGTGCTAGTGCCAATTATTGTTGGATTACGTTTATTTTAAAGGTATATATGCGCGTATTCTAGGTCCGCGGCCGTGTCTTAGTGGTAATCGTGTGTGCTTACTAATCCTACTCTAATTTACCGTTCACGGGAAAGACCATCAGGTTTATCAGGGAGTCACACGTTGTGGCTCCGGCAATCGCGGGGGTGGTGTCTACATGGTTTCCTCCGTGTTTTCTATTGATCCTAAATCAGCCTAAGCCAGGATGAGCATTTGTTTTATGTTGGCAATGATGTCAGTGGTTTAGAACCATATTGACTTTAGCATTGTAGTTAATGGCAGCTTGACATCTTTAACTCCCAAAACATCTCGAGATACATTGCAACATATTTCACGGATGTTTAATATATACATGTTTGCTTATGTGCAATTATAGTTAGATTTAAAACGGCAAACCTCGCAACTAGCGACTGTTGACATGGGCAAACAACCTCAAGCAGACAATGCTTATATATCCTGTGATTCGCACTCATTAATTTGATACAGTAGACTAATTTCACAGGTCCGATCGAGAAACAACAAGGTACGCATCTTAAGTTTCTGTATTTCGGTTTATTGAACTAGTATCAGGAATGTGTTTATTCATTTATAAATTTTCAGACAATGCTGGATAGAGAAAGTTACTTTATCCTGCTACAAGTTGGGGTTGCACATGTACAACCATGTCCAATCTGAAGCCCTTTGTGGCAAGGTGTATTGTTTTGACAAGCCCACTCAGTAATAGGCATATACACAAAAGGTTTGTTTCTAAACTACTGGCGTCACAACCGATATTGCATGTCGGAACATCCTTCGACACTTTCCGTACCGGTACAGTTATCTCGGAGGTGAATGGAAGCAATACTTTTACACGAAAACGTGTAATGTTAACCGCCAGATGTTTTGTGCGCATGTGTGGAAATGAACCAAAGTACTCTGCCATCAAAAATCAACCACTCCTCGCCCGAGATTATTTACGGTACGGAAATGGCAGAGGGATGTTTCGCCATGCCGATATTGAGGATAGCTACGCTATACTTACCTTGGGATCAATAAAATGTAGGCATATATCTATCAAATTAGTCCGGAAAATCTAAAAACCTGGGTTAAAGTCTTTGGGCCTGTCCTTTAATATACACCAAAACGTACAAATTATTGTAATTTATGACTTGTTGAAAACAAGTATATTTAGTTTTGAATTTCACCAATTAGTTATGCATTCCTTCCTCTACAAATGACCAAAGTATATCAAGCGATTGACTGATTATATTTTTGTAGTTTTTTTTACTATTTACAAGGTGTTCATACTAAGCTTATCGATGATCTACTGTATTCAATAGTCTTTTTAACTTCAACTGTTGCCTCGAGTCCTTATATCATTGGCATATGGAACTTCCTGTTGTCCCAGTATTCTCGGAGCTAAGGGGCAACAGGAGTCTGATCTGTTTTGTGAAGTATGTGTATTATGTCCTGTGTTGTCTTTGCCCGTATTGGCACCAAGGGTGGTTTCCTTCATCCATTAGGCTGGCACACTGTCTAAATAAGGCTACATTGTATGCTAGTCATTAAGGCATATTCTCACGGTGCGATTTGTAGTTGCGACTTCAGGGGATTCCACTTATTTGATTGGTCAATAAAAAAAGTACCAAACAGTCGACCAATTAGGGGGAATCCCTGAAATCGATACTACAAATAGCACCGTGAGAATGTGCCTTTAGACATACAGAACGCTGCATCTATGATCTAGCACGCTGTCATGAGCCAAAAAACCTTAAGTACGGTGATAAATCCCAATCAACCAAACAAACAAACAAACAAACAAACCTTTACCACTATACCAATGAAGGCGTTGCTTAAGTGATGTTTTAACACCAGATGCTCGTACCGACCGTCATCCAGCACAAATGTTCATGTACATGGTGGAATGAGATACTAGTATCTGTATCGAAACGACGTGAAAATTAAATATGCCCTAACGCAGGCAAATACATATGTGTAATAAAAAAAAACCCAGGCTCAATTATAATATGGATGTGATTATATTAATTATATTTATTTGTTTTTCAATAAAAAGGATTATACAGTGTGATGGTCCCAACATCTGTGTTAGAATTTGAATAAAATTTATGTTGGAAAAAACCTAACTTTTTATGTCACTAGTTTATACGTGCTTAAATGTTTAAAGATGTCTTTCGATTCTCGGACCCAAAAAAAAGACAAAAAAAAAGACAGACGAAAGAAATTTAATTAAATTTATATAGAATGTTATAATATTGTATCCGTGTGGCTTATATATAGGTTAGTATTTTTCGATACTGTCGGGATTTCACATTTCATGTTGGTGTGGTAGCTGTTCATTACTGGACTATATACACTGTCGACGTACAGGTGAAATCCCTAAGAGTACGGCGGTAAGCACCAATCAATCAATCCGTAAGTATTTATATAGAAAAAACAACCTCGAGAGTGTACAGTTTACTGTAGAAAACAAGTTGTCCGATATTACAAAATATCTAAGGCATCAACTGTTTGGTAAGTTGTTTAGCTTGACATTGTAATAATTCCGAATATTTGAGAAAGTCCATTGAAGGACCTGTTGCTCAGTGGTTAGCGTGTAGGACGGATGATCCTCCTAGATGTATCGCTCACAGGTTCAAGTTCCCGTGTAGACTAAGGATATATGAATGAGTGTTTTATTCATTCTTACTCTGTTTATGGCCGAACTCGAGCGGTTTGACGGGGGTTTGCACCGTATTCAGACTGAGTAAGAGTTGGACAACACGTCATATAAGTGAAATACTCATTATAATATTGATGTGTAGGTTGAAGCCAATTTGATTTGATGTCTGGCACGGTTTTTGTTATCGTCCTGTTGTTTTCGTGACTTTTATTTTTAAAAAAAACCCTGCATCTCTAGAAGAAATTATTTTGTCATTCAGTATCAATTTTTCGAGTAAGAAATAGTTCGTGTTTGAAACTTGTGGAAATGCTATAAATTTATCCATGAACATCGGCGGTAAAGAACACAGAATGATTTAAATACCATTAAATAAATAACACTTATCCCGGTTTCTAGGTTTCTTCCCGGTTTAACACCATTCACCGGCAATACAAATGACCTATGTATAAGTGGAATATCATTAAACACGACGTGAAACACCAATCAAAAGTAGTCTTATACCAGTAGTCCCTATACGTTCATTATTTAGGCGTACAAGTATATAGCTCATGAGTATATTGTCAACGTCAATTATTAAATAGAAAGGCCTTCGTCGGTTCATCCAAGCGCGGTTAATTTCCTCATAAAAAGTCCGGCTTTGAAATTGAGACGTCGAGAAATCATTATTTGTTTCTTTAAAGATTTTTAGTGATTTCGCGCTCAGGGTCTAATTTGAGACAGTCGAGTGTTAATTTATGGATTTTTTTTATAAGTCTACAAAGAGCATATTTCGATAGATTGAAACCTCTTTAGTTTTCATACAATCTTTAATATAGTCTTTGCTTTCAGATTCTTTCTCTTGAGGACATAATTAACAATTTAACTGACCACCCGACTGATAAGAATATAATTGTGTTTTCATTAACGGCTTTAATAACACAATCTCGCTGGTCATCAAATGTCTCCTCAAGCAGTATATGGTATATGTCATGAGAACCCCGTACAGTACTTCACTGTATCCAACTCGCTTCCAGACATCAAACCCTCCAGTAACCGACAGTTACGGATCACTGCTTGACGAGGACCCGTCATTACAAAAAAGAAAGCTCGTCACATACCTGAACCTTGCGTTACCCCTCTCTTTACAACATTAACTGATTAAGGCCAACTTTTCCTAAAACAAAAAAAGCTACAAACTTACCAATATAAACGTTTTAGGTTTGTGTTTTCGTCTGTTATTAAATTGTCATCAATTGAATAATTCTTCGAGAATTCTCCAAGCGTGCTTGATTCGACCAGAGAAACTGAAAAAATAATAATGTTATGATGTCTTTTTTTTTTAATATTACTTTTTTGTACATTTATTCGTAACCCTTAAGTGGACTGAATTAAAACTGTGTATTCAGTGTTGCGCTGTTTTGTCCGGTTTTTTAAAAGCTTCATGTATGTCAATTTTTACTTGATTGAATGATCATTTAATTTGTCTCTTATATAATGGCATTCAGTTTTCATTTGTTTATGTCAATGTGTTTTTGCAGAACACCGTTTACATGGACAACAAACAAATTGTGCATGAGCGAATATTGGCGACTATTCCAGATTACAGGTATATTAATATCGATCAAATAAAGTTTGGCTAATGTGTCTAATTTTAAAAAAAGATTAATGTGGACTAGTTATATAGATTCCGTCCGAAAAATTTGTCTAGATTCATTTATTCTCTAATCTGTCAAGACATATATGCCTGATTAAGTTATAGGTCTAGTCAGTGGCGGTTGCGAGGGAGTTTCCTGTTGCCCTGGTGCTCCGAGCTTAAAGCCAACATTTAGCCGATCTGTTTGTGATGTCTTTATATTACGCCCTATGTTGTCTTTGTTTATTGTCAGTGGCGTCGAGGTTTCCTTCACCCGTTTGGCTAGCACGCCGTCGTGTGAGTGAAATATTGTTAAGTACGGCGTTAACCCCCAACCCCTAGTCAATCAATTCAACGCGTTGGAGCCAGCAAGAGCGAGGAGCGAGTTGATAAAAGCGGGGGAGCGAAATGTGTCTGTCTTGAAATTTCAATAACGGCTTTCGAGCTTTAAACGTTACGCTAGCTCTATGTAGGTCTTCAGTCGTACACTTAAGTAATTTTTGACACTTTTTTAAATGTAAAAATCAAGGCATTTTCACTTCAAAAATGTTCAGGAAACAAACATTTAATTTGATACAAAAATGTGTATTATACATAGGTCGCTGATAGGTAAGAGAACACGTAACCACTAAGCCACGGCCGCGGGCCCGCTGGAAAAACAACCAACTTTGTCGGGAACCAATCAAAATTGGTGTGAAGATTTCGACTAGAAACTGAAGATTTTAATTGATGAAAAGTAAACCAATCCTCGAGAAACGGGTATGTTTTAAGCAGGGCATATAAATAAAGGATTTCTGTTCGATGATTAATGAGAATATGAGAAAGCTCGATAAAACTGACCGCTTCCTTGAACGTTGTTTCCTATGCAGTTGTAAAATAAAAGATTTTAGAAAAACGGGATTTTTAAAATTTAATTCAGCGAGTAGAGCGATGAATGTAGCCTCAAATCGATGAGGATATTCTTAGTTTTTTAATCATATAGTCTTTATTTACCAGCCCAACCGATTTTGTTTAAACAGCATTTTAACTACAAAGGAAATGTCGTTCACTGGGGGTGACCATTTTTTGCCTTTCATAATCGTTAAGTTCTAACTAGCACATTGTATAGGGCTAATTCTTCCGTCTTAGCCGTGGTGAAGGTTGGAAATTGATCCGCCGCTATCGCTGGTCTCTCAAAATATATATTTGATTTTTCTCTGATTTTTTTAAGAAACATGTCTCATCTTGTTTCATCTCAATCTCGAGTTGTTATGGGTAACCTACATATATCTCCAGGGAAGGTTATTAAGTATTAATAAAAATGTAACAAGATATTGGGAATGGGTTAGAATAAATCAGCCTACAAACTGTTATTTCAGAGAAAGAAAGGTAACCAATTAATATGAGTATTACAACCTGTCTGATATAGAGGGAAGATTGGCATTGACCAGTAGGTCTTTTAGATTGTTGATTATCTTGTATGCTTTAATGGGTCTAATATGGTTAACTATGACTATTTATTTCAGTTTTAATCTCATTTTTAATCTCATTGCATGATTTTGAAAAAATCTGAGTTTTAGCTTGCCAGTTGGCAATTCTGCTTTTCAGAGAGACTTTTTTTTACACCAGATCAGTTTGTTTGTATTATTTTTATCAGCTTGCGGACCACAGACACTGTGAATAATCGTGGCTGGGTGGGGTGGATTTTGAGTTTTCTATAGGCGCCGGTGTGAAAATAACTACATGGGAATTCAAATGACTGGACTTCTTATTTTGTTTATTTGATCTAAACATTTTCAGAACCAAGTCGATATATCTTTCTTCTCAGACGTGAAGTAAGGTAAAATTTATCCCAATGAAAGACTAACTTAGACAATCTATTTATAACTACCTCTGGAAGATGGACTTACTTATAATTTTGTTCTTAATTAATATATAGGCATGTATGCATGTTTTCATTGGAGGGGGGGGGGGCAATGCCCCCCGCCCCCCCCCGCCCCCCC
>JAQQZZ010095969.1:0-17062 GCA_030265115.1 Mopalia vespertina | reverse complement strand
TAAAACCACTTTTCTTGTATGTTCAACTTATCGACATCCAAACGAGTGTGAAGTTTTTCTTTTGACTGAGTATATGTTTATGGTGTGGTGTAAAGGAAAAGAACACACTTCTGAATTCTGATGATTAGATAACGTCTCAGAGCACAATGCTGTTTATTTTACCCACTCCTCCAATACATATAGTAGACCTATATTTTAATGAAAATGAGAATCGTTATATTCCATGTCATTTAGAAGGATTCCAATCAATTTTGCATTAGTTCTTGCATTTGGTTCTTGGAGACACAAAATTGATTTTTCCTTTCGCATTTGTATCGATTATTTAAAGGCAGTCAAGGCCTAGTATCATATAATTGAGATCAGTTGAACCAGTTTTCCAGATCTCGACAAATACAACGGAGATAATAATTAAGGTGACTGATGCAGTGATAAAGATCATTTTTAATTTCATTGTTTCGGTTGTCTCCAATTACCGCCAAACATATACTTTGATATAAGTTAAAAGAAGGAGTCTAAAATGTTAAACATCAAACGCAACGTCAAAAACTGTCAATAATGTTATATATCTGATTGGTTTACCTTTGACAGATAAAAACACACTGCAGGTCTGGGGAATAACGACCACAATCCTCGATGGTCAGAATTACTCTATCTGACACGATATGTTATGTAATGACCTGTATAGATTGGAAGCCCAATCAAGGGTGGTCTTAACGGAGTTCCATAGCAACCATTAAACCAGAAGTGTTAATTAGTCTACCAACCCTTGAGGCGTTCATCATTATATATCTCTTCTGCCCAACAATACAGATGTTAACACAAATGTCTTTGGCAGGATAACGCTTCGCTTTGATGTCTATAACCAGTGCTCATTCACAAAGTATATTTCAGTCTCGTCTGTTCACGGTTAAGCATGCACCAATTGGAAATCAATAATGTATGTATGTATATTATTGTTGTATTTGTTTTATCAACTTATACACGTTAACCACTGATAAACGAAATAGGTAAGAACAAAACAATCACGTGTTTTTATATTTTTATCAAACGTAACATGAATCAACAGTGTCCACATTACTGTTACAGAGTGTGTGGAAGTCAGATGTACATTATATTGAGAATTTGTGTTATGTAAAAGAAATTTAAAAAAAAATGCAGCTGTATTCACGTTTGTCTTACTTTTGGATTCCAAGGAAATATTTCCTGTTTTCCAGGTAAAATGTTTTCCAAAAAAACTAATATGTAATATAAGTAGACATCATTTGTAGACATTGTCAACAGGTTGGTCGTTTGATTCGGTAACAGAATCTCTAATCAGATATTGTAGACATTGTCAACAGGCTGGTCGTTTGATTCGGTAACAGAATCTTAAAACAGATATTGTAGGCATTGTCAACAGGCTGGTCGTTTGATTCGGCAACAGAATCTCTAATCAGATATTGTAGGCATTGTCAACAGGCTGGTCGTTTGATTCGGCAACATAATCTCTAATCAGATATTGTAGACATTGTCAACAAGCTGGTCGTTTGGTTTGGTAACAGAATCTCTAATCAGATATTGTAGAAATTGTCAACAGGCTGGTCGTTTGATTCGGTAACAGAATCTCTAATCAGATATTGTAGGCATTGTCAACAGGCTGGTCGTTTGATTTGGTAACAGAATCTCTAATCAGATATTGTAGGCATTGACAACAGGTTGGTTTATAAAGATTTTTATTCATAATAAGATACAATTTAAGCTAAGTGGCTCATCTTTTGTCTTTCGTTTAGCCATTCAGTACAAACATTGCTTCAAATTGTAGATAATTAACATTAGAATTACAAACTGAGATCGACGGAACATTTCAACATGTTTACACTGGCTATTCAACTGTATGCCTAAAACCTTACAGTAGTATGTAATAAACACTACAGAAAAAAGAACATTGTGGGGAATGGGAATCCTCAATGTGCACATAATGTCCAGGTATGCTAACAGATTTGTACAGGTTGATCGTTTGATGCGGTAACAGAATCTCTAATCAGATATTGGTAGTTTCGACCTTGCTAGGAAAATCTGGCATTATACGACATGCACTTTAAAACTAACACTGATTTTTTCTCTTACCAATTTTTGTTAAAGCCATTATAATTATTGCAAGATTTTTTGTTGTTGTTTTTATAATATGTTTCTTGTATATTGAATAAATGCAGGGACGCATTCAGTTAAAGATGGGTGCATTGTTATATAGCAGATGTTTACGGTTTAATTTTCTACAGTATATACAACATGTCATGCTTTATATGTAATTGTCTATAGATACCTATTTTCTTTCAAGGTATGGATTAGCGTGTTTACTGAACTGTAAAAGTTTCAAACTGTTTTGTTCTGTTAGGTAAATCTATCGATATTACCTAAGTAGATACATAAATATTAGGTAAATGGAAGATCGAGAGATCGTAGGAACAACTATGGTAAAGTAGATAATTATTACTACCCACACTGGCACAGCAGTCACATTGTAAATATATTCTGATTCTATACTGACTGTGGATAGGTAACTGTTTCGTACAATAAAGAAACTTTTAAAGGAGATTATCAAACGTTCTGAATTCTGATCAACATGGAATGCATTGGAGTGCAATATAGTGGTGTTTTATTAAACTTTCCATGTAATGCCCTATCTAAGAATAAAATTAACAATAATTATCTTTTACGCAATGGCAAAATTAATTGATATCTCTGAGTTGTACACGTGTTGTTAAAATCCGACCCGATATAAATAGTTGTAAGATTGTGATAGAATAATACCTGATATCGTCGAGGACCGTCTGGAATTATTATCCTCATGGTGATATTATTGACGCAGTGGAACAACTGCCTGCGATGTTGTATACCTGGTCGTTTATCTATAGCTTTTGGCAGGCTCTTTCTTTACCAGAACAGACTATTCGTCTGGGTGTCTGTAATAACCAGTACAAAAGAGGATGGTCTTTACGGAGTTCCATACAACACACTTACCAGTGGTGTTAATTAGTCTACCAACCCTTGAGACATCCATCATTGTATATATCTGCTGCTGAGCGATACAGATATTAACAGTTCAATAAAAATGTCCCTGGCTATTACTAAATCCGTTATACATATTCCAAGTCCACTGAAAAGGTCAATTTCAGACAAGTTTTGTTCACCAATAACGAACTTTCGTAAAACATGGAGGGTATGTGAAAGAACTGCAGTATTACGACTTCATCGTTGTCTGTTAATGTAAAAACCTTAATACCAACCAAACACTCACTCTTATCGTGTGTTTAAATATTAATAAACTGTGCTCTGAAGAAAGGCTAACAACATTGATATTGTGGAGAGGATTTAACTCTAAACTAATACTCATAGTATCTCTTAACGAATAAGTGAAGACACGTTATGGATCGTACACTGAAGAAAACACAAAACCATTATCACGTTATCTTTGCCACACGACTGAGAATACTACATTACTTTTATGTAATGCATCAAAATTACTGCTCTTTATCATTGTATTTGTCCATGTGTGTATTCAACATCTATGACGTCAGAAATACGTGTTCAAATAATATAATAAAGAAATTGAAAAATTTGCGGTAATTAATAGCGTAACAAAAGACTTTATTTTATAGAAGGAAGAAAAAGATCTATGAAACATCCGTTGTCTGTTTTTGTAACAGGCAATGAATTGTTTGAAATGTTTTAAGTCTTATTGATTCTTCCAGTTACTATCCGCGATATTCTAATTGCTTTGATGTCTTAATATATATTTTGAATAGATCTATGCATATGTGTTCGATATATATGTTCGGGTATTTGTTAAACTATTCCCAAAAAGGAACAGCTTCATAAATGTTTATAAACTCAGAAACTCTTACAAACCACTTTGACTTAAATGTCCACCAAAGCAACTCTCCACAGTATATGTGATGTATAGGTTTTATATGCATGCGTAATCTAGAACAGATTATTTTATCCTAGACGGTAGGGTTATAAATATATCATACATGTTCCAGCAAGGTTAAAGTGGGTTTGAACGAAAACAATTGTCAAATCAACCTGTGTAGTTGAATGGGAATTAAAGTTGTTATGAAAGATCCATTTATAATGAATTACCTTATCCACATCACACTTTCGACATTGTGTCCACGAACAGTTAAGGGATCGTACATTGTAATGCATAACAATTTGCGATAAATTAGCGAAACTGTATTTTTGTTAAACAGCTTAAGAGGATTGTAGAAACCATATTAGATTCTATTGCTGGTATCCAGGCTTGTGTGATATATCGCCTATACATTCTGGCATCCACGCTTGTGTGATATATCGCCAATACATTTTGGCTTCCACGCTTGTGTGATATATCGCCAATACATTCTGGCTTCCACGCTTGTGTGATATATCGCCAATACATTCTGGCTTCCACTGCTGTACTCTGATTTGTGTTCTTGGAAATAAAAAAATGACTTATGGCGGAAAACTGGGTGTTCACTATGATTTGACAGCCCTTAAACATCGGAATTTAAACTATTGAGATATGATCTAGCTTAGTAAGTATGTTTTAGCCCACTTTTCTTCATTAAGCATATTTAAAGAACAGATAGAGAATCATCAGTTCTTTTGTCAATGTGATCCCCTGTCCTCGTTTGCCATATTCAGATGAGGAGAAGCAAGGAGCTGTGAGGGAAATGTCGATTCAGGGATTGGTGTATGTCACAGTTAGTTTAATGTTTGTCATCGTTTTGTTGTAAAGTACCCAACGACATTGCGTCAATCTGGGAAACAAACATAAACTCTAAAGATCAAGTTATACAGAGTATCGTTACACTGCTCTAAGTACATTCACATGCCTCCAGTGGGATTTCATTTTAGACATATGGACGAAGTGAAAAACTCCGTTAACGGCAATAACATTGCTTCTCCGCTGTCGATTCGTGGAGTGAAAGGACAAAAGCATACAAAACAAATATATTGGAAAATGTAGGTATAATTTCCTCTTTTTGTTGTTGAATTAGGCCCTACAGGGAATTGTTGAGTCTGAAAATGGACAACCTTTTTTGATTTTGTGTTAAATGGCACCGTATAGAGTGAATCACTTCATCACATAAAGAAACAACATCACAGATAGAAACTAAACCTAAGTCAGGAGATTATATGTTCAATTATCATTAAAAAAAATGTATTGAATAACAAATATAGGGCTACAGGTCAGAGAGACCAGGACGGGCGAACAATTAGGACAGCCTTGGAGGAACAAGAACGAAAATTACAACTATGCCCTGTAATCAATTTCTTTTTACATTTTTGGCACGCTTTCAAATTCATGTCCAACACCAGCGTGTAGAAGTTCTAGGACCGGTAGGAAGAATTATCGATTTTTACGGCTATTTTAATGTCTAGTCATTTACATAATCTTTTTTTTTTTGACGTATATAAATATGAAGCACTAATGATCAGATACCATTGCGGTATTAATGTCAAATGGTGACAGGCTGACGTGGTGTAGGAATATAAGCTGGTTTCTAATCAGATTGAATTTTGTCTCAGGGTTTTCTATCTCCGGACGATATCCATACAAGGGCTTCATCTAAAAAAAATAACCCTATTGTTGGCATTTCCCATCTATATCAGCCTAAATAAATTCATTTATTCTGACGTCATCATACTCTGGGTGATAACGTAACTGATTTATAAACTACTTGGGATAATGGCCGAGAAGAAAGCAATGTGAATTGGGTTCTGTCTGAAGTGAGTAATATACAAACCGAATGCCTGGAAACTAATCATGCTAGCTAAGATTTAACACATCGGTCTTTCGAAAACGATGATAAGGTACAATACTGTTTGGTTAAATCCATTGTTAAACACATGTAGACAGCAGATAGTGACTATACTTTACTAATCATGTGCTCACAACCACAACTTTAATAAAGCCTGTGACGTCAATATCACAATACACTCACACAATATCCTCTAAACAACAGACTTTGGTCTTTTATCCTTCCCAGAGAACTGTTAACGGACGTAAATAATCAGCAAGACTGTCTTTGTTACAAAACAGAAAATCTTTATTTGAATTGTTCTAAGTGGTGTCCAAAATGTGAACATTCGTTGGAATTAATATTGATATTATTCAGTCAGTTAAAAGGTGTATATTAGTAGTATAAGCTGTAAGCTGTATTGGGCTCACCCTCAACAGACAGAAGACACAATTATATTGGTGATAACAAGGTGATAACATTGTTTGTTTGAGGAGGGTTTTACGCCATTCGTATGGTTATAAGGTTATTTCACTCACATGATGACGTGCCAGCCTAATGGGTGGAGGGAGAAAGGCAACCTCGATGTAACAGTCAATAAACAATGACATTACCGGACAATAACAGGGAGTAACACATAAGCATCACAGAAATCGATCGGCTTCCTGTTGCCCCTTAGCTCCATGAGCTCCCCCTGTAAAATAATCTTGACATTTCGGTGCAGGAATATAAGATAGTAACATTTCATGTTATTTTCTACAACAGGAAGTTGAAAAGTTCAACTTAATTTTGCACACTCGATAGTTGTCAGGTGTGTTCTTCAAACAACACAGGCATATTCAAGTTGACGTTTGATTAAACCAGTAAACAATAATTTAGTTGAATGAGTTCTAGGGAAGTCTTCAGAGAATCAAATTAAGAACCGTAGCTGTGTCGGTATGGTAACATAGAACTACTTATACAGTCAGATTAACACCTTGATCATTAATTTCATTTGTTCAATTAAGTAATGCAGACCCCAGATAATATTAAAACTGAATGGTGGTCTTTTTCATAGTCAAGTTGATCAAAAAACGATCGTCAGCATGAAGTTTCAGTTGCCTGTCGTAACACAGTCAAATGAATTAAGATAAGGCTGAAGTCGCAAGCAAATTAAATTACTCTTTAAACAATTAATCCCCGTCAGTAAAAAGTAAGGTTTGTGAATGGCCTAATGTCATTTACCTTCAATAGCAAATGTATTTAATCTATAAACTTTGAGTTCCGTAAGATCATATCGCCTGCTTTATTCATTAATTTCCCCATCTTTGAATAACAAAATAGAACACAATTTGACGTCAATTGTGCGCGTGAAAAATTAAATTTATTGCTTCAAACATTGGTCATTTGGGACCTATTCGTTCTTCGTATGTATGAAAAAAGCGTTACAAAAATTGCGACAGTATGGCACAGGCCTATATAGGTCATTATTAAGTTAGTTTGAATCATAGTTTAACAACAGCATAACACGTGTTATTATCAATGAAATCTTTATTCACCATAGCATAAGGTAGCATCAGTTGTATCCCATGGGTCAATTTTATGTCTATCCTTAATGTTTCCAACTATTATGTTAAATATAATTTCCCTTGTATCTTTAAATTAAAATTAAAAAGTGTAATCATTGAAAATCCTATGGTGTAGTCCAGTTGTAAATAACGTCTTGTTGCCGTTTATATGTCAGGTATCAACGTTATAGACGTTATCTGTCCTCGTTAGTCCGACAAAACAACGTTGGGGTATGTCGGACAAAACAAAGTTGGGTCTTGTCGGAACTTATTCGTATTCCCTTTCCTTACAAAACGGTTATTTTCTGTTTCGTCAACATATTTGACGATGAGCCTTTCGCAGACCGGAGGTGTATGTGAGAGCCCCAAAAAGAAACAAAAGGCAGTTATTAAATGTGGTTTATCCGACTAATAGGGCAGATTATTTCTTACGGGTAAAATATCCGACCAAGCATCCAAATCACTCCATCTTATGGGACAAAGTCAACGTTATTGCTGCTCACGCAAACTGTAGAGAGATTTGTTCCGCACATTTCAACCGGTCTAGAAATCCCCTAAAATGATCAGTAACAAGAGTTTCAAATATTTGTCCAACTATCGATAAACGATAAACTGGACGATAATTGTTTGCCTTTTTTTTGGTTAACATCCAAATTTATATTTTGTGGCGATGTTGGCGAATGTTAGAATATCAGGAAAAACGCCAAGATTTTATGGAAGGATTAAGTGATTTAAACCGGGGTTGGGCTAGTCGGTCAGCACATATTGTAAATAGTTGTTCTATAATGCCGTTATACCCACACTATTTGTATAGCAAACTATTTCATTAAACATTGTGCTCTAGATGAAATGAATTGCCATCGAAGACAAATTATCACAAGTATTGTTACAACGCTGAGGAAGATAGGAAATATTGTTGAGTATTTCAACAATTTTTAGGGTCTGATTTGATTCAGGTTCACCATCTGTTATAATATAAGATAGCGATTATCTTTATCGTTTTGTTTTTAATAACACTCCAGATATGTTTTCTGAGATAAGAAAATATATAATAGTCGATAAGTAATATATACGTAAGTAGTATATTAAAGAGACCAATATAGATCAGGGGAAATGATCAACATGATTTTGAAGATCTCAATAGTGATGACATATTTGTTAGTCAACGAGACCGATATTTCTTGAGTAAAGATATTCATTAGTTACTTAAAACGCCGATATTGACTAAAATTAAGGAAAATCTCAATTAAATAATAAAAATATCAATATACGGTAAGTCAAGTAGAGACATAAATATAAGATAAATTGATCGATATGTGTGAAATACAGTTCGATACTAGATTTAAAAAGAGGGTAATAGTCGCTAATGTCGTCCCAGCTAACAAACAATCCAAGAAAGGCTAACGACAGCTTTTGTTCCGGTCTAGAGAATTAGCAATTTATTATATTAAGAAGTTGCCTAGATGTTTCATTAACGAGGACATCCAGTCATATTTCAAATCGGTGTTTTTATTCTCGCTTTGGACCGTATCAAGATTATTTGACTCAAATGACTACGCACAAGACTTATTGGTAAGAGAACCCACCCTAGACATCACTTATGACAACAAGCACAAGAGAGGAAGGTACATGTAACAAGACAAACATTCATTTAAGTGAAGCATTGGTCTAATATACCCATTTTGTCAGTCTGACTTTACTATACCTTTGGACAAATAAGTGATACGTGTTGGAAGAATTTATTTATCGACCGTCACCAGATCAATACAAAGATATTTAATAAGAATGAATGCAGAATGAAATTCCGCCAAATATTGTATATCGTATACCAGATTCTTCATACATACTATATTCGAATCCCGGTGGAGGCAAGCACTTTTTCTCTCTTCATTTATTCAAAACTATCTTCATCTGATAATTAAATTACGGATTGTTGGATTATTTGAAGGTAGAAATCTAACACATCTATAATTGAGATTGTTAACCATCTATGGAATTGTTTTATTCACAACAATAGTTATCACACTCTAAACAAGATGAACTAGGGAATTCTCCTTGTTAAGAATTGAAAGAGGTGTTTTTACCGAGTTTTATAAACCTGTTCCATTGTATCTTGCCATCTTTACAAATAAAGCCATCTTCCAGACTATGGGCATTACGTTCGCTGGTCTTTGATCACCATCAGCCTTCCCGCAGCTGAACCGGCTATCAGATACTGAGACATAGGTCTTTAATATAACGAAATATCAAGCAATTTTATCATTACATCTTTGAACTTCAGGAACAAGCTGACATATTAAGAGATGGTGTGGATTCTAAGAACTACAAGACAAAAGACAAGACAAAAGACTCCATTAATTCATAACATCCAACGACAAAAGCCATATTGATTCCAATCACTCAAAGACAAAATTTTGATAGGTTCCCACTGTCATACTTTTTAATCTATATTGTTATTTAGTTGCCGCATCAACCAAATAGTTGAACTAACTCATTTATCAAGCAGTTACCCAGGTGCTCTGGAAGTTTAGGGTAAGAAGCAGATGTGTTACTGATGTCTTTGTATTGCGTCCGGTGATTGTCCTGTCCTGCCATGCACAAAACAGATAGATATCCATCCGCCAAACACTCAAATTCTGGTTTTTGTTTAATAAAAGAAAATAACCCACATAGGCGTCAAAAACAAACATTTAAACCGTTGGGGTTGTCTAACTGTGGCTATTTCTGTTGAGAATATCGTTATAATATCAATGAAACATCCATGGGCTGTAACTAACCAATCAACAAGATTGTGATCTATCGCCCATACCTTTTCATCTCTACTTACTTCAATATAACGGGACTTCTTGGAAATAGAAAATTGATGTATGGCGACCAGCTGAGAGACATACGGGATATGGCTCCAACTAAATATCTTAAAGGTATGCAAGATAGAAGATCAAATAAAACCTATGAGACAGTTGTTATTTCAGTTTGTCTCTTTTAAACCCATCCATCTTTATTAAATTGTCTCCAAGAACAGATAGAAATTGTCTGCAATTTCGTTTCTGTCACCTGGCCCTACTTTTCTGGCGATATTTACATGATGAGGATAATGGAAATGCTCGGCAGAGTGTTGAAGAACATCTAGTCACGTTCACGACACAGTTTCTGGCGTCATTGGCACCATCTCACCTATGTTCAAGGTCTTATAACAGAAGCGTTTTGCAGTGAATAACACTGAATGAATTACTGACCACTGTATCTCGGATACATTTAGCAACCAGAAAATGAAAGGATTTCTTTAAAACACAGTCCAGTCGGATGAGTACAAATCACTGTAATCTCTGATTTCTATCGAAATCTACACAGATTAAATAACCAGAAAGCTTTCAATTGGTTACAATTTGGTCATACTATTTTCCGACATATACATATAAACGTAATAGTTTGTTATCTCCTCCTACTTCATACTTCCTTTGCACAGCTAAACAGAAACGTCCTGATTGTACTGTGACTCAGACGGTTAGGTCTTACAATGTATCGCTCTGTTACTCGTCATAGTGACTGTTGGAAAAAATTGGTTCTGCAATTGTTCCTTTTAAAACAATCTATACTAAGATGTATCGTTATTTGGCACTATAAAGGAGCATCCCAAGCAGGTTAGAAATCGCTTGCAACTTCGGAAGATCCTCACTCTGAAGGTTGTATAAACACAGACTGACCGAGAGCACAAGAAGGACAAGCACTAAGGAACGTTGACGCTTAAATTTTACACATCAGTGACATTTTTCTGTTCAGCAAAAAGATCCCAGTTCGTTCACCTGTACATAACTTTAAAGCACTAGAGCGCATCATATGACAGTATTTACAGAATCACATAGTACATGTGTGTCAAGATCTAACAAATACCTGTTGCCCTAGTGGTAAGTCTAGTATATTGCACAAGTAGTTTGACTCCGAACGCACAGAACTTTATGTTTCCTCGACGTTTTGACAAAGTATTTTGTCATCATCAATAATTTAATTTTCCCCGATGAGAGTCAGTAACTATTGTTCTGGTCACACAATCAAGATATTTTTGTGGTCTGTCGGCAATAACCTCAATGTCAGATTCCAAATCTTTAGTGTTGTCGTTCGCATGATTAAGTGGGACACAGACTAGAGCTTGACCAGTTCTACTGACTAATAGTGTATAAGCAAAACGTATTTGTCATATTAGTTTCATTCAGTAGTCGGAACTAGTTATACTTTGGAAAGACTAAGTATAAATAACAACTTCTTAGTCTGTTGAATACTACGTTTCTATCTCATCACAGAGATCATTTGCACGTCTAATACTTAATAGATTAAGAAGGAGTTATATCCTTACCAAATACTTTCAACTTATATTCGTAATCCACGGCTCATAAATGTTAACGAATTGTTTAAGACATATTTAATTTATGATACGTGCAAAATTTATTTGTTTGAGTAGCAGGACTAGTTAGTAAAAAACATTCAACCCATAGAGAATAAACACAAGCCATAAAATTCTTAACTATGTCGTGTTGATTCCGTGTGTATTATTGACTCTGCACGATTCCGTAATATTTTCATAATAATATAATAGACACATGGGTGTGCTATATAGTGCAAGAGAAAATCGTCTGTGTTGTGCGATTTCCTCACTTATTGTTGGCAACATGAAAAGTGTAGTTTGGTAACACTTCAGTTGAGAACATTAAATAAGCCCCACTATCTCATCGTGACACTTTCTGATTCGAGGGAATTTTGTGAAATGGTTGTGTAATTATTACGTTTCACATAAACACAGAATTAAGGAGATTATGTGAATGGTTTGATCCTAAAATGTCTGTAAAAATCAATAGTCACCTCCTAGCGGCCATAGAAAACTGGCTTAGTTTACAATCGAATGTCGGACCTGAGCGAGGAAACGTGCATAGTTTGGAATAGAAACAGATTACGAGATGTTTACTCCATTTTAACACCCAATAACTAAAAATAATATATCTGTCGAATTCATACAAATGTCAATCTTCCCAGAATCTCTGACTGTCTACATCGTCTTCGAAAAAGATTGGGTGAATTGCATTTGTGTTCTTCAAGGCTTAGTTATGCTAGCAGGCTCATGTACCCTAATGTAATGATATTACAGTGCACCCCATGACTTGATTATCTTGATGAATATTGTCATGCCAGAAGTTGAACACGAGCTGTCATATCTTCTATAATCATACTCTAATGTAATAATATGACAGAGTACTCCATGACTTGATTATCTTGATGAATGTTGTCATGCGAGAAGTTGAACACGAGCTGTCATATCTTTTATAATCATACACTAATGTAATGATATGACAGAGTACCCCATGACTTGATTATCTTGATGAATATTGTCATGCGAGTAGTTAAACACGAACTGTCATATGTTCTATAATCATACTCTAATGTAATGATATGACAGAGTACCCCATGACTTGATTATCTTGATGAATGTTGTCATGCGAGTAGTTGAACACGAGCTGTCATATGTTCTATAATCATACTGTAATGTAACCATATGACAGAGTACCCCATGACTTAATAATCTTGATGAATATTGTCATGCGAGTAGTTGAACACGAGCTGTCATATCTTCTATAATCATACTCTAATGTAATTATATGACAGAGTACCCCATGACTTGATTATCTTGATGAATGTTGTCATGCGAGTAGTTGAACACGAGCTGTCATATCTTCTATAATCATACTCTAATGTAACCATATAACAGAGTACCCCATGACTTGATTATCGTGATGAATATTGTCATGCGAGTAGTTGAACACGAGCTGTCATATCTTCTATAATCATACCCTAATGTAACCATATGACAGAGTACCCCATGACTTGATTATCTTGATGAATATTGTCATACGAGTAGTTGAACACGAGCTGTCATATCTTCTATAATCATACTCTAATGTAACCATATAACAGAGTACCCCATGACGTGATAGTCTTTTGTCGAAAATTCCGAATACCTTTCACATCACAATATGGACAAGTATGTTTGGACTTTTGAGGGAATCAATGAAGTAGGGTTACTTTTTACACGAACCGTAAATCTGTAAGCACCTATAGTTTGTTTGAACGTATTATGAGGTTCCTGTTTAGTGTAAGCTTCGCGCATATATTCAAATAGATCCAAATTAACCCATCTTTTTCTAGTTTTATAACACAAAAATAAACAATGATACAAATATCGATTCATAGTATTTATTTTAATATGGAATAATTACCGTAGATAAAACCCATTTAGTTTAAATGATAAAAGAGGGAAGAACAGATACATTATAAAATTACTAAACATATTGCCATAAAATAAAACTATATACAAAGTTTTTACAAACAAAATGACTTAGCTCTACATGTTGCCTGTCTATATTTCCAGTCCGTTTCCCTTCTTCTACTTCTTCGACTTACTACTCCTCACTTAACTTTTACATTCTTCTATCCTACTCTTATTGACAATTCAAGTATTTATACTACTCCGACACCAGGTGTAACCGTTGCATTAAGTTGACTGTTGGTGGCAGTTATCCATAGCAAGTACAAAAGAACAGGTTAAGTTAAGTGTTTCTTAAAAAATTGTTATAGGCTACTCAACGTCTGCATGTTGACTGCTTTAAAGAATTCGCCCGACAGATCACGTTTTGATACTTTTACAGGTAAGTAAACACACTTATCCTTACCTTAAAAGAAAATAAGTATCTATAGACAATTAAATATATAGCATGACATTCTGTATATACCTTAGACAATTAAACCTAAAATATGTGCTTTATTACAAACGAACAACTCAATGGTACTTCAATAAAGGTCTATGTGACTACTTTGTATTGTTGGCATTTGGGAAAAACTCAGCAAATATACTAATGTACCATAACGTTATGTCACCAAGATAATATATGTTTAATGAGTCTTATAGACGAATGACTTTAAAGAATGTATCACACAGACAATCTGTGTCAGTCGCGTTTACTTCAGATTTGCTGTATTTTTCGAAAGGAATCCATCCCGTGAATGATACTGTCCAGATGGTCAAGTCATCATGTCTCAATTATAGAAGACTGTGGCTGACTTTCATTTGTCCATAGTTACTCGACATTTAAAATTAGACTTGGCCCTATGTCTTTTTCAGTGGAAAATTATACTGATTATTAAAGAGGACAATTGGCGAAACAAACAACATTTTACCTTGATTTCGTACAGTCAGTCAGCGTTGTAAGATTCACACAATGGTTACAAATGAAACTAGTAAAATGCCTGTCTTGATGTTGAGGTTATATAAAACGTCTACCAAGATATTACATCGGCGTTCTTCTAGTCAATATCTATCTCCGTCGATTTCTCATACATGGGTAAACCCCTGGCCATTATCTTCTTGATTATTCCATCTGGTAGGTTTCCATGTTTAGTTATCAAAACAATTCTGTGAGATATAGAACTCATGGGGACCCCACTGTTACACATGTATGGACTGCATGAACTTCTTACCCACAAACCAGTGTAATTTTGGCACCAGGTAGCATTTTTCAGTGCTAATACCAAACGTTTTACATGGCCTGTTCCTCCCGAGCTGACAGACCTCGCATGATCCGCTCCAGTATTTAATATTGATAGATTTGTTTCTCTAGAAAATATTTTATGGTTTCAACGTTTGCAGAATTGATACATTCTTGCACATACTTTTTATAATTAAATGTTCAGATGCGAAAGTACTAACACCGTATCAGACATTGGCTTAAAATGTACACTGATTGACTATATGTGTCAGAACACAGCAGGCTTATACTAAGACAATTATGATACCGGTCTCAAATTAGACAGGCGAGACAAATATATAACAGATAGACATGTGTTACAGTGACGCTATAGGGTATTGTTTGAAAAAGCTATATACTGGAACACAAGAGAAGAAGCTGAACAAGTTATTGTCCTCAAGGACATTTTTTATTCATTAGATCTGAAGAACTTTTTGTTCATAAGCAATAAAGGCCTAAAAATAGATTCCCTGTAACAAATACCCGTTATTTAACTATGGTGAGAATTAAGTCAGGCTTGCGAAAAGAGAATATTGAATCTATGTTTCACTAATGACTCTTGTCTTATTTAATATATGGATCAATAGATACGCAGCCGTGTGCGCGTCACTATCGGATCATTCTCCGTCAAAGACTGCGTATTCCCTTGAGACTCTTAACACAAGGAGTCGCGTAATCCTATCTTTATTTAATGCAGTATTTTATTCGGGAACTATTTGAGTTGACAACGTCAATACTTAACAAATATCGATCTATATATTAACCCGAATCGATTCCACTTAACTTTTTTATTCAACATTCTATATCTAAGCACTATCGACCTCTAGTTAAATAATATCTATCCTTATTTAACTAATAGCTATCTACTTATTTGCTGTCAATATTGTTTTTTTTTTAATATCGACATTTCTACTTTCCTTTTGTCATCTTAAATCAACTAATTCCCTTCTCTATATGTACCTATCATGGACATTTTGTACTTAACTGGCGTTGCTCATTCTTCTTAACTATGTTGTAATTACTGAACTAATAGTGATCTCTATTTGTAACTTATCTCAATAATCCGCTGTTCTCGAGCATTGTATATAAATAAAGCGATATATTGACTGGGCATGGATCTCGTATTAGGATGGTATCAGTTGTCCCCTGGACGTACCTGTGACATAGGTTCATCGCCAGTGGCTATACCCGCATTGGACACTTGTCAATGCTGTCCAAGTGAAGACTTGGTGAAGTGCCACCGATAATTACTATCATGCTGCTGACTTAAATATTTTTGATTTGAAGCATTATCTTAATTATGTCCTGATAATCGTTTAAGGTCTTGGAATGATAACAGACGAGGATAACACGGTTTTACTTCAGAGAAATAAATACAATGTGATACTACCATCACAGTCTATATTAAAAAAAGTATTTTACCTAGAAATGTTAAAGCGGAGAACAAAAAGATCAGGCGTGAAGAAAAGACGTAGTTTACATTGCCGTCTTGGGCCGTAGCGAGAAACTTTAGAGGTGTATATACCCAGCCAGAACAAGTTGTCGGAGCCCACATGGGACCAAGCTGGGCTGTTGTTTGTGACCTCCTGAGCCCCAGCTGACTTTGTCACACCAAAAGACACGGGCCCCAACTGGGCACAAGGTGGGCCTCAGCTGGAGACAAGTTGGGCTGGAGACAGATAATTGGGCAGCCAGTTGATCTCCATTGGGACCTACTCTAAACCACCTCAAATTTCGTTCATGAGAAATCCTTTTTTGCTTATTGTGACAATATAACAGCATGTAATATTAATCGAATTTATGTTTTCTGACAAATTTTGATGTTTTCTAACTGAAAAATTCAGTTTCTGCTTCTCAGACACAATTTCCAAGTCTTTTAAATAGCTTCCAAAATAGTATTTGTATGGACGAATTTGAGGTGATTTAAGGTAATTGGGCCAGATCTGGGTTCGAAGTCGGGCCGACATTGGGTTTCATAGGGCAACCTCTACTGAGCTTTAGGTGGGCCACAGCGGGGCCATAGACTGATCATAAAATCTATTTTAGTTGACAAGATGGTCACTTTACTAATATCAATATATATCGACTTGCCCATCGACCAGCACCCTCCGTGGCGGAGTGGTCTAGAGTGTACGCTCTAGAGAGTGTATGCTTCTGGTCCACATATCCCCCTCACCTCTGG
>JAQQZZ010095958.1:0-17064 GCA_030265115.1 Mopalia vespertina | reverse complement strand
GGGGGGCTTATAGTACAGATATCGTGTCCATAACGACGTTAATAAAAATCCATTAAAACATTACAAAAATTAATAAGTGCATATCAATAACACATTAATGAGATCTATCACGAAGATAACACAATTGAAAGGACCAGTGGGACAGATTAGGATCGTATTCTTTCTGGCTTAAATAATTAAAAATGTGTAGGTGTTATTAACAAAGACTATGACTTTTGGTTACAGTTATCTATAAAATAAACAAACTTTTTTTCTTTTTCCGCATTCTAATAGTGTGTGTTGAACAATGAACCAAGTTTCGCAGTGCTCACCATATTGTGAGATTGTTAGATTTTCCATTTAATATTAACCCAAATTGAGTCACTCATAACAACAGTGGTCTAACTACATAGTTTATCTTTTTCTTTAAACAATGACCTAAATACCAAAATATATTTAAAAACTAGCTTGCAATATATAACGTCTTTCTTTCATCTATTTGATTGTTTTGATTCTGCTATCTCTCTGTAAAAAGTTTTTTTACCTTTAACCTTCACGTTTTCAAATTCAAAATCATGAACTATGTAGTCGAACCACAATTGCCCTGAAGGCTAATCTAATTTACACTTTATGAGCATTAACTTGGGACCGTGGTATAGCCAATTGAATATATTTTTTAGCAAAATTGTGTTTTCAGTATTGCGTTTAAAATGTCTTCAGTTTGATGTCCCATGGGCATACAGGTTTTACTTTATCTAAATTTAAAAAAGAAACACACACACACACACACACACACACAAATAATTATATTACCGGAGTGTGGGTCGTGTCTAGATAAAAAATAAATATGCTATTTTTTACGTGTTGTGTTTGTGCTACAGGTACATAGCGATTAGCAATTTTTTCTTTGAATAGTGTGTTCGAATGTGGACTACTGTTGTTCCTGGAATCCTTGGTCCCGGGTTTGATTCCTGTTAGGGGAATTGTTTTCCTGCACTTTTTCTACATTAATAAAAGTCACTTGTATAAGCAGTGCACAGATGGCCTTTATATACACATTGTTTCGTATTACATTTTAACAATTTTTAATTTGTTTTTGACATGAAATTTATGATAAATGGCTTTAGTTTGACAGCATGTTAATACGACGCGCCTTACATGTAGGAGCAGATTTCGACCGAGATGAATTCGAATAAATTAAAAACAGGATTTTCCGTCAATAATGTGCAAGTACGTATATTTTTATGCCCTCTTAAAATAGACGTGTAAAGTTGTGAGTTAAAAATTGCATAATGTGTTTGTGCACGTATTTTGGGTTATGATACGAGCGGTAACGGGCCGTGGCTTCGCGGTAGCGTGTGCGCTTACTGGAGCTCCAGTGAGCTTTATTTCCGCCATATTTGTAATTCCATACGAATTGTATACTTTTTTACATTTATGGTGAAATAGAAATCAATCAATGAATTTTATTAATCCTACTTCGATTTACAGTTCACGGGATCTAGTCCGTCTGTCGGCCATCAGGTATAAGAGTGAGTCACAAGATGTGGCGTCGGAAATCGCAGGGGTGGTTTTTACGAGGTTTCATCTCGGGGTTTCCACCGTAATTAGGCAAGGAACAGTGTGAGTGGACAATCCGTCGTCATATAAATGAGATATCATTTTGTACGACGTTAAATCCCAATCAATCGAACAAACAAACGCGCAGTAACGTGAATCCGTATTTGATGGTACATATATTGCAAAATGTATTGATAATTCCAGATACCAAATTGTGATTTAAAGGCGCCCCTGTCATGTAAAACAAGACGTGGATTTTTAATTCTGGGTTATAGCTTATAGTTATCCAAACAATAATACTTACCTTAAACCTAACCCTAACCTAATCCTAACCCTAGCCATAACCCTTAAGCTGTCACTAAAACTGACGTCAAATCATACATGACGGAAATACCGATTTAAACAATCTTGTGCAACGACATACATTTGCAGCATGATGAATTGTGGTTAAATAACAACTAGTCATCGCATGGACCTAGTTATATCGGACAATTAGTCATCAAATTTTACTCTTTTTCTTTCTTCAATTGAAATTGAGCAACATTCCTAATGTAAAATCACTAAAATAAACAGTGCGTCATACCCAATGACCGATACAAAACCACAGGGTTACTATTAACAAGTTAGGAAAAGTTACAATACAACGGGATCAGAAACAAATTTTAGTGTTCTGAACACTGTTTTTAATTATTACTGTGAATATATATTTATATATATTTCTCTCTTCATTTATTCAATATATATATTTATATTACATAAACCTAATCATGTTTGTTTATTTTTTAAATATTTCTGAATCAATATTTCGAAAACATTGTTTTCTTGTATATTTAGCTAACAGATCTGTTTCTAGATGTTACGGGATTGATTTATTGATTGGTGTGTTAGGCCGTGTTTAAGGGTATCTCACTTATATGACGGCAGTGTATTCCAACAATAATTGACACTAGCATAACCAAGATGTGAAGCGTTTCCATAATGTTTCAAAGTTCATTTTTTTCCAGTGCCTAATAGGCAGCATTGCTACTCTTCCAACAAACCGCCCTTAGCCAGAGGCCCGATACTATCTAATGTATGGGACAAATGAGAACAACTCAAATAGGACAAAACTGTCATTTGACTGTATACAACAGTAATTTAATAACTTGAAACTAATTTAACTAATTTTTCGGCCCGTCGTAATAGTTCAGCGGTAAGCGTATCACCGTATCGGAATGCTGATACTCCTCTAATGTACCACATATAGGTTCTAGTTACCTTGTCAGCCACCTGTGTTTCAGGGAGTCACATGATGTGGCACCAGCAATTACGGGGATGTTTTTTGTATGAGAATTCTTTCCTGTACTTAAGTAAAGCACAGTGTAGAAAGGTGACAATCCGTCGTCATTTAAATAAATAAACAGCGAGAACGACGTTGAACCCCAACCAAACATACCATACACTTCTAAAAATAATCACACTGGCACAGGGATGTCGATTAATTAAAAACTCAATTTTCTAGATATACTAACATATACCATGCGATTTAAAACCAACATGGCGCCTTATCACAAAGTTTACTTAACACTAGAAAAAAATCTTAGCCAGGAATTGGGACAGACACCAAAACACAACGTAATTATTGTTGCCTCTTAACACAGAGTCCAGTTCTGCTAGGTATGACTATATGTACATGTATGTTATAGAATTCATGCGTAATGTCACAAACGAAACTATTCTCTCATAGATATTGTGTCGGACATTTTATGTTGTAAAACCAATTGTAAAGAGCGTGAGTCACTTAACACATTCTATTGCGAATAATCCGAGGCGAAATCATTGGAGCAAAACTATGCGGCACAATGGAGACGAAGCGTTCCCACGGGTTAGGAATGTGCTCCACCTGTATGAAAATAGGTGTTTACCTACTATTGCTTTCCATGTTTGTTTTAATATGAAGTCGATCTGTTTGTGATGTATTTGAGTTGGGTCCTGTTTTCGTTCTGTCTTATGTTTGTTTGTTGCTAGTGATGTCCATGGCATTGGGCTGGTACGCCGTCATATTAGTGAAATCACCTTTAGTACGGCGTTGAACCCGAACCAAACTTACACACAAATACACATTTATTCGGAACTAAAGCCTGTGTTCAACAGCATTTTGTGTGATTGGTGTCGAGAGTACTTCTCAGTGGTACTCCACTTATGTGACCACTAAATACGTCAAGGGGTTAGTGCCAAAGGAGGAAGAAACCTCGTAAATATCAATGGCGATCTTCAACCACCAATAACTTTTTTTTCATTTAATAGCAAACACCTTAAGCGGACCTTGGACCTGTACAAGGAAGAATGGAGTTGATTAGACCAAAACACACCGGAGTGAGTGTTGGAATCGACCATCTTATATAAGTGTATTTACATAAAATGAAAATATTTTCGTCAGGTACAGAAACGAAATTAGTTATGACGAACTTGGTTATAGCCTTCAATAGCACTGAATGATATCGTCATTTGTCGTCAGCACTGGTATATATGGTCTATGCTCTCCTTACTCATATTATAGTTTTCGGCTTAACCCAGTTTAAGCACGGTGAATCATTTTTCGCCCTTAAGAGACACTTTGAAGACATTAAAGAACGTGTCAAGTATTCCTGTAATGTTACTTTGATGGTATTGCCGTATTAATAGGTACATTAGTGCCTCTAGCAAGGCACTTAGTACACTTGTATACGTATATGGATTTATTACTAGACTTAACGTTCCTGTTGATTCGCAGGTCCTAATTTAACATATGAAAAGTTTTTGCGTTCTAGAGTAACCTCGAGAAAAGTATAGCTCAAGGCTAAATGTATTATCTTCCTTTGTTGACAGGGCCCTGGTATTGACCCCACCCATGACCCAGTGTTTGGCCGAGCGAGACTGGCATGAACTAAGAACAAAGCACACCGGAGAAAATCTGACACAAGCGTAACGCTATATTTTCACCTGCAGGTCTCTGCCGTCTTCATTTCCGTTATTAAAGTTGTAGACGAACACTATCGACAAGACCCCAAATTGATTTTCCAATACGATTTGTTCTTACTCTTCTTTTTTATTTCACCGTATTGATATCGTAAAAAGGTTCATTGAGTGATCAGGTGAAATGTGGATCAATTTTGTTTGTTATTTATCTCCCATTACCTGCGAGTTGAATCCCTGTTACTTCCTTATTTTGTCCTATGCTTGATTTGGAATCAATGGCATTTATTGAGCGCAACTCTCTTTCTATGCCACCCCTTCAGGAGAACAGTACTACATAAACACAAATGTATCCATGATACAAGAGACTGATTTATAAAATCCCATACAAAGACTTCCCAATGCTTACTTAAGGAAGGGTCTTGTTTGCTATTTGACCTGTTCAGGCGTGGTTACGCGCAAGGTGTATCAATGGTTTACATAACGATTAGCGCCTTAAATACCATTGTTTTACCATGGTAACTACAACAGTGTGTTAGCCCATTTATTACGACTTACCGTGGTATACCATGCAAGCACCATACCATTACAATGGTACAGGTGAATAATCATGGTAAATACATCGTAGATTGTACCGTACCATAGTTAAACCACAGTAAACCAAGGCAAACAATGATATAACACGGTATAATCCATGGATATTTTTTTTATAACGCTGCTATCCACCAAGTTAAATAAAGAAAGGCAATTGATCTGCCCTGCAAGTGAGATACATATAGGTCTTAAATGATACCGAGTTGTCTCCATGGGAACCCATTTAGGACAAATAAGTCTTCATGGAC
The DNA here is from genome assembly GCA_030265115.1 of Mopalia vespertina. Taxonomy (NCBI): domain Eukaryota; kingdom Metazoa; phylum Mollusca; class Polyplacophora; order Chitonida; family Mopaliidae; genus Mopalia; species Mopalia vespertina. The sequence goes on along the minus strand of JAQQZZ010095958.1, from coordinate 11,749 downwards.
GATGCTAACATAAACTAGCAGACGATTAGGAACATGGATAAATAAGAAAGTCTTCGGTTCAATTCAGTAACCAACATTCCCTATAACAACCTCTTGCAAAGAAACAATAATTTCTTCGCCATTTTGATATGTTAAAAAAAAGACCTAAGATTTTGAGGCCTTGAGGCCATTCCGCAAACCCTCAGTTTATCATTTGCTGAATAGAAATTGTTGTCATCAGTACTAAGATCAGCATAAGCTAAGATCGCTTTGTCGAACAACATGCTGTGTTATGTTAGGGCTATGATTCGCTTCACTGCGCACTTACCTGACTGATCTCCGTTTTCCCTTTAGCCATTCTGGGGGGTTTTCGTGCTGTTTATAGACAATTGGCAATTTAAGATGTACTGTTATTATTCAGTGTTTGTCACCGAATGCCTGGTGACATGTGGAGCAGAACTGCAATAGAGAAAGGAAATAAAAATATAAAAATATGGGAAAGAATAATGCAAATGAATGTTCATAATCTTACATTTATGATTGGGCAAGGCAGTCAGATTGTACTCGTTTTAAACTATCAATGTATAGGCCTACGGCGAGGTAAGGATGACTGTCAGTAGGCGATAGTTGCTGATATCACCTCTTGTGACTCAGTCATACACGTGTAGTCGACAGGGGGACTTAAATTTGTGACGGATACATCGACGAAGGACCAACACGAGCATTGTGTGTAATATAACAGCATAAACAAATAAAGTGAATCAAAAAAGTGTAGGGTAGGAAATAAAATAGGGTAATAAATACACTAATAATATTCATAAGAATTACATATGTACTGTTTTAAGTCGTTAGACACGTGTATTACTTCACCGAGCTTAATAAATATTAATCGACATTTGTAAACACGAAAACACTACAAGAGGCACAGTCATTAGCCAGATGGCGTGTATTCACGTGGGCTAAGCAAGCTGAAAGTAAAATACGTCTTTCATTGAATTTTAATTATATGTTGAGATTAAATATCAAATTACTAAATAGTATTAGCGTGAAAGTTACGTCACGTGGTTAATAACAGGTGTGCCAAAGATTAGTCTTATAAATATACATAGGTATATTTCTGGCAACTCTATTGTAAATGATTCTGGTAGCTCACATGTATATGCATTTGCATATGCATCTTAGTATATTACAATACCTTATGGTGGTGGCTTAATTGATGTAATATTGCGAATATCAAAATGTGTGTGTTATGATTGCCATTACAGCTTTAACACGTCTTCATAGCATAACATTAGGTGTCCCATAGATACTTTTTGTTTTTCGTGCTACAAGTTCATCTCTTATGTGCCATGCAAACTGTTTTCATTACCATCTCTCCAGATGTCCAGATGTTACCCAATCTAATTAAAATCAGATCTCAACGACGCTCCCCGTATTTTCGTTGTCGATATATTGAGATCTAACGCAATCCCTCTACTTATATTGTTCAATTAGGTCAAGCTTACTGGGATTCACGACAGGTCACAGTTTCAGTTGTCCAATAAAACCACAGATAACACGGGTCAATGGTAAACACCAAATTTAGGCAAAACAAGCAGAAGTTGTTCGAAGATGTTGTGAATCGCATGCAAACAGGGAAACAGGGAAAAATTCGGTTCGTCGGAGTTCATTATTTGAATGGTGTTTGTTGATTGTGGATGCATTTATCCGATCGTCATGTAAAACTACACAATCGGGAAACTTCGTTTCGTCGGCAGGAATCTTCGGCTTTTTCAAACCAGAATTGAGAAGCAGCTCTGTGATTGGTCAATTTAAGAAAACAATCGACATTGTAGGTGGGGTGATTGCGTTTGATCTCAATATAGCGAGAAACAGAAAACGGGGATCGTTTTTATGATCTGATTTTAACTAGATTGAGATGTTACCCAAACCAAATGGACATAAAGATCTACCCAGACACACTTATGCCTGCTTAATTTTGGTATTCATATTAATGGCATGTTCATAGTTGCGTCGCAAACGCTATTGCTATGGTGGAACTTTTTATTGAATTTAGTATCAGGGGCAATATTGGAATACCTATAGTATATGCTTGCTATCGTATATTGACAATGGTACATGAAGGTAGGTAAGGAACATTTGAAAACGAGTAGCAATTGGAGAATGAAAAAACAAATCGGAAGTTTTTGCCGATCTACGGATGGACATGGCCTAGAAAACGGATCGCTTGTACTAAGTGTATAATGGTATTGTAATATGGATTTACGAGATAGCTCTCGGAAGGCCTCAAATAATATTACACAAAAGCATGTAACTTTAACATCCGGATAACTTGGGCCGAAGCACTTTGCGGATTCATACAATTCACATTTAATTCACATTTAAATATAACGCTATTCCTGTTTCAAACAATACTTTGTTACAACTAGAATAAAAATGTGGTCAGTTAAAATGTATTAAATTAAGTATAGATCTGATGAAATCATCGGCTGTTCGAGCAATATCCAAAATAAATCCATCAAAGTTATCTCCCTTTTCAAAAATGGGTATAGTAATCTCATTCTCAAACAGGGAACAAATCATTTTCTCTTTCATTAAACACTTTGAAGTGATTGACTGGTACGGTAAAATCAAGTGCAATTTTGTTTGCTGTTTACCTCCCACTCATTTCCTTGGGATGGGATTGAATTCAATAGTTTTTTCTGATTAATTTGGAATCATTTTGTTTTAATTGTGTGAAGATTATCTCCCCAACCAATTTTCGGGATGAAACAACAACAACAAACACGGCAAACGTCTCCAAACCAATGGTATACAAAGCTTATCCACTTCCGCATGAGGATAAACGCCAGCGCTATCGATTTATTGCATCCCATTCTATCATATAGATCAGATCATTATCTATTTCGTCGAAACTTTCATTTTAACTTTTTTTTACCAAAATAAAATAAAGATTTGAATTGACTGAGTGATAGGGTAAGACACAGTTTAATTCTGTTTGTTTGTCTCCAACTAAAAACTTTCGCATTGAATCGCTAGTATATGTTTATATTTGGCGTATTTTTGTGGTGATTCTATACTTCGGGGAAACAGTACAACGACAAAAACTGTCTCCACGATACAAGTGAGTGGTCTACAACGTCCAATCCTCTTCCGGACGAAGATAAACACGAGTGCTATTGATAGATCACATTCGAGATTGGTTCACTGTTTGAATGCTCAATGATGGTTCGACATAGATACGAATACGTATCTTACAGACTTGAATTATACAGTCAATAGAGATACGACGTCCAGCCGTACGAAGCCTTTAGAAATAAGGCCTCTAAATAAAAAATTATATTGAATCTTAAAGGCCTGTTACCTCGTCAAAGAACATTATGTCACCGAGGGATGGTTCCCAAATGGGAGAGACCCAGGAATGTCCTGACAAACCTCGTTATCAAATCGGGAAAACAGTTTATATCGATAAAAAAATGAGTAGGGTTTTCTGCTGAGAAATTATTGATTTTGACGTAAAAATTGGACGTCAAGTGGTCGTTTTATGGGCCGATCTAACCGACAAGTATTTAAGGAAGAATTTGGAATGGTTTAAATCAAGGTAAGGCAATAAAATGTATATGTACTGGAAGAGAAAATGCAGGATAATGGTGACATTCGCTTATTTCTAACGGTTAGGAAGACTCAAGTTGCGTAGCTAGGTCCGACATAACTGCGCATATCATATAGGGCGTCACCAGTTTGAAAAAAAATTGTCCCATAACAAATGTGTTGTGAAGTTATTTAAAAGCTTACATCGAGCTTGTTTTCAGAATATAAATACACTTGATTCAAACTTGCGTATTCAATAGCCATACGGAATTCTAAAGATTTATTAAGTAGAAAGTGTGCCGACGCAGGCAAGATCACTCTTGCAAACAAAGATTTTCATACATATTTATAGACTTAACATGGTCGAGATAATTGACATGTAGGTCTACCTGTACATATGTACTTTTGAATCTGTGTGAGTTCTAACCGTCAAGGTTAAGTGGGTGTATTATTTTACAAATACCAGGCCGATATCGTATACAAATATAATACGTGGGTTTAAAAAGATACACTACCCCCGGCATAGGTTAACAAAAGATGATAAAATTAATTGCATAGGTGTTCATATATAAATGGGAAGCACGTATATAGTGATGGGTGTCACGGTCCAGTGACATTCAAGTGTTAGATGAACGCATTTATTATGAATTTGAATAAAGAACGGCTCTGAAATAGTTTGGCTAATATATCATAGATAGTATGTTGGTGTAAACAGCTATCCATGCAAGGCCAAACGGGAAGGGGAATACACCCAGTATATAAATGTTTAAAAACATAGTACTTGAACTTGAATCAAGGTTTTTCAGGTTAAAAGTTATCAAAAACAGTACGGACATCAGAATTTATAATTATCGGTTCTTTATGAAAAAACATTGTGTTCTTTTAAATAGCAAACAATGTGTGCAGTATTTGTTAACAATTTGTAATCAAACCCTTTTCGTTAGATAGCTAGTATTATAATCACAAGATATTCCAATATGAAAAAAAAACCCACAGCGTAGCTGAAATACCGCTTAATGTGGCGTGAAACAATAATCAATCATTTAATCAATCAATCAATCATCTCATCAGCAATTAGTTCACCCTTTTACATCCATCGGAACAGAGAGAACGTATTTTGCATTGTTCCGTAAATTTCATTTTAGAACCCGGACTTTTGCTTTGGCAACTTCAGTATGGGGACAACAGCGCATGTCAGCAAAGGGCAATCAACATATGTCAATTTAACAGTTTCGTTTTATATACAACGCTTTGTTATTACAATCCAGCTCACATTAGCATTGATTTTATGGCATTGCTCGAGCACGTGTCCGTTTTCGTAAAAAAAAATTTAGTATAAAACAGGTATTTTCTGGTCGTATCTGAGGCGACTCGATAATTTTGACATTCGACCATCTTGACAAATCTACCCAATCAACAGACTGAAATGCGTCACGTCACGGGGAATTCCCTATTTCACATCGTTACACGCCAATGGTGCATAGCTGTACCGTCAATAAAGGGTAAGTCAGCATTGGTGAAACCTGAATCTAATCCGGCTGGATACAAGACCTAGCTGGTGTCAAATCATACGGAACCGACAGAAATCTAACTCCCAATAATAAGGTGTGTTGAGGAATCACAGTAAAAACAAAAGGCTTTGATAGTATTGTAATGCTGTGCCTTGGGCTGGGAACTGATACAAGAACACGTCTGGAGGCCACTGTTTAATGAACTTATAGAAATCACACAATGAGGAAAACGGATCGTTCTGAGCGAATACATGTGTGATAAGAAAGGATTCGGCACCGAGAGAAAGCATGTCGCATGTCAAATGTCAAATGATTGGATAAAGAAGTAACATATAATTCGGGACAAAGGGCTCAGTGCTGGAACATGCTGTTGAACAAAGTGATCAACACTGATTGACAACATCCTTGAAAGCATATGGTTTTGTACTGATTCCAAACATGTGTGCCTGAGAAAAAAATATTCAATCCAAACAGATGAAGTCTGGAAAGCGGTATTGGATTCTTGCCGACAATACGATTGAGGCAAACGGTTTCTGTCTGTAATACATCACGGGCACACTGGTAGAAAGCATGCTTGGGCACAAAAGTGTCTGTAAAAAATTAAGCCTGGGACAATCGTTCCGTGCTGACAACCATTGAAGGGCATCCTACCAGATGCTGGTGGAAAAACAGGTTTGAGTACAAAATGCTTAATACTATAAAAAATATGTTCGTTGACAAATCCTTATTTAGATCAAGATTCAAAGCTGTTGCGTAAGTGAAAAAGCAACAAGTAAAACTGTCCTAAAGCAACAAACAAACGGATTCTAAATTAATTAATGATAATGATAGTAGCATAACGTAACTGGGTATCGACAGCTATTTGTTCTGAATTGTTATTAAACACGAGATTACATCGTATACAACACCTGACAAGCCAAATATAAATTCTTAAAATCATTAATTTATCAGTGTATTTATCTTAAGACGCTGGGATATTGTAGCACACATGTTGCTTTTTGTGATAATTATATTAAGGCCCACTGTGTCATCAAGGTTTCTCGTCGTAGATTAAACATCTTCCAAGTTGTAATTGTTTTCATAGTTTTACGCAACAATCCGGATAAAATTGTCTATCTTAGATTTCAAATACCTACGATGTTAATCGAGAAGGCCTGTTCTCGAGTCCACATTTATACTAAACAAACCAGACTTAACGGATTTTCGACTTGTGGATTTATTGTGGGTAACACTTCCGTGCAGTTACTAGCAACGTTTGCAAGAATCAGCACTGAAACTTTGTGTGTCAATAAATTCAGAAGTTGGAAATCCATAAAGCCTTGTTTGTTATGTTTTCATCTCCGCTTATAAAAGTCCCTCAAACAAGTCACATTTATACTGTCATATGAACCATTGTATATATGAACTGAAAATGTCAGTATTTCTATTTTAAAAACCCGGCAAAATCCATTAAATTTTAGTTGTTATATTATCATCATTTCTTAAACGCCCCTTAAACAAGTCACATTTATACTGTCACATAAACCATCGTATTTATGAACTGAAAATGTCAATATTTATTATTTAAAAAACCCGACAAAATCCATAAAGTCTTGTTTGTTATGTTATCACCATCTTCTAAACGCCCCTTAAACAAGTCACATTTATACTGTCACATTAACCATCGTATATATAAACTGAAAATGTCAGTATTGAAAAAAAAAACCCGGCATTGCGATTAGGCGATACGTAACTTTGACCAAAATGGTTTAGCATTAATTAACAAAAACATACGATAGTTAGTCAAATTTGGCGTCAAACATCAAACACTACAAAACATACCTTGTCCCGGGGGTGGTTAAGTTGCTTCTGGATTCCCTTCGGTAATATTTTCAATCACTGACTCCCTCTACACACACGAATAAAACCGCCCAAGTGACCAATACGCGACCTAACCTATGAAAATAACCGAGCTATGAGCCATGTCGGACCTGGTGAATGGATGCGAGTGGGAGACAATTCTTATCTATTTAGATAACCCCCAGTCACGGTTCGCTAATTTTACACAATTGTTCAAACTGTCAAAAAAGTGAGTGAACTTTTTGACGAATAGATATTTACACAAATAAAACTGTATACTTAAACGAACGAGCCTACGTATGTCTTATTCATTCAAAAGCACGCATATAAGAATGTGACCACGGATTTTTCTGATTAAAACTACACACATAAATAAGGCAAACCTTAGCGCCAGCTGTGCAAGCTAAGCCCGTTAACACGATACGATATGCGTCTCTACATCATTCTACGTGTATCTGAATGAAACTGAATTTTTATAGACAAATTTACGGCTAAAAACAAATAAAGCCATTATAGTTTTTTTTTGTGGAATACTTAACAATTTAACTCAAGGTCGTGCATAGTTTGTATGTCAGTAAAACAGTCTATAATATAGATCCACATAGCCGTCAATACAGTCTATACGGAGTCCCATATTTCGTAAGATGCTGTCACTTTATTTACTATTATAATCCATTTCAGACAAAAATAATGCTAAGAAATCTAAACCTGAGTGGACCTTAATGTTAGTTTTAGAAGTCCTTACCTCTGTTAGTGTATATGGTGTACCGCTAATTGTATCCAAACGTTCGTTCTGTTTTGGTCTCAAAATTAAAAACAAGATGGCGTCTGTTATAACTTTTTTATATTGGAATTGTTTGAGTCATCATTCAAAGGAAATGGATAGGCAGGCAGACATAGTCTATATAGAGTATAATACTTCTGAATATGTGCTCAAAAAACAAACAATAGAGTATACCCTGAGGCTGTGTTTTGCTTTTGTTTTTACAGGTAAAGACATATAAGAATGAAAATATGCAGGTATATGGATACTAAAAACAATGTTACAAGAATACGTCGTGACTCACAGGTGTGTATATACAGTACTAACAGGAAAGGATGTCACATACGATGTACTTAAAAATAGTTCTTAGTCCACATTTTGCATGATTTGTGTGATTCACATAAAGATGCACGTTATTTCTTTTGTCGTAAATATTCGTTGGGGTTAAAACTTGTATTGAATAACAGAATTATTGCAGGAATTATGAGTTTGGAGAAACAAACAAAAAATAACATAAATTTCAATAACATAATTCAGATAAATAAAATTAAAACAGTTCCAGTAATTGTTGTGCAGATGTCATTTACAATATCCTATGATTCTAATACAGTGTATATAGTATGGGTCCGCGGCTATGGCTTAGTATATGACCCTCGGGTATAAGAGGAAGTCACAGGACGTGGCTTCGGCAATCGCAGGGGTGGGTTTACTAGGTTTCCTACGAGTTTTCCACCGTAATTAGGCAAGGAACAGTGAGGTGGTCAATCCGTCGTCATATAAGTGAAATACCCTTGAGTACGACGTTAAACACCAATCAAACAAACATTTAAAAACTTGCCGACATTAATATTTACTTTTCTGTGATTCAATATAACACCACCTGATATCCAGATATCTACATTTTAAACATTGACTTCACTGTGTACTGAGCAACGAATTCAAAGTTTCAGTTTTCTCCATGATTGTAATAATTATATTGGCCGAACACTGCTATTCAATGTGAATCACCGTTCACTAGATCCAGATTTCGTCAATGCAGTCTCACGCTTTATTGACGGTGCAGCTATACACCCTTGGCGCAGTCAGTCTGTGAAATCGAAAATTCCCTTACACTTGACGCATTTCAGTCTGTTGATTGGGTAGATTTGTCAAGATGTCTGAATGTCAAAGTTATCAAATAGCCTCAGATGCGTCCAGCGTTCATGGATTATACCATCTTTAAACAGCAGAAGAATGTAAGAGTTGCCTAATAGACTCTCTTCTGAACAAACGCTCGCTGACGTTTCTCTGTCGTTTCCGTTCGAAAACAACTGCTTTGTCTTAGGATTTTGTCGACGAAAACGGACACGTGCTAGAGCAATTAAATGAACTCACTGCTAATCTAGGGTGCACTTGTTTATGGTATGCTATTAAATGTTTAGTGCTCACTTATCGCCCAATGTTTATTTTACGCATATGAACTAGTTTTACACAATCAAAACGTGTATTGCTCAACAAACGCAATATTTAGAATTATGTAGTGCGCGTCTCTCTGGTGAATCTTCTCCTTATTGAATCAGTTTGTTCAATTGACTGTTTGTTTGGAGTGTCGCGTGACATTTAGCAATATGTTTTACTTTAGTAACCTGTTGCAAGTTCAATGAGTGAACGAGACTTCGATGTAACTAGAGTGCCCACAAAGCAGTCGCATTAACATGGCGTCAAACGAAACAAAAAGAAAAACTGTTTGGGGCATTACACTTCGTCTGGAAATCACACAAGTCAACGAGGGTAGCATCAACCGCCCGAGGCCATGCATTAAAACCGTCTTGCCCCTTTCCGCTCTTTTTTTTTCTAATTTCACGCAATGATAACCAAAGCAAACGAATCTTTTGAAGATAATATTTATTCATAACCTGTGTTATTGTTTTTAACTTGTATACATCATACCTATCTATAGGTCGGTAACCACTTTCAACCGGATATGAGGTAGCTAAATAGGATTGTTATCATGGGCAGTACGGTTTGGTAAAGAGATAAAATACTATTCAAGATAAGTGAAGTTTATCTGGTGATAAACTAATAAAAAGCGAAACAACGCAAAAAGCTCTGGATTAATCATCAATGTCGTAGCTACATCATTATCTAGTTAAGAATTTATTGCTCTGGAACCAGAACGGGAACCTAATCCACCACCATTGGAATGAGAACATAACAAGGTTTTTTGATGGATATGCAACTTCTGGGTTTATTGAGGATTGATGTTTCGTATCAGATGCTAAAACCTTTTTGAAGAAGTTGTATATCCATAAAAAAAAACTTTGATGTTACTATTCCTGTTTTCAAAATCCAATTAAAGAAGCCATTACAATGAGGCAAACGATAGATATTTATGCCGCGGTCAACCACGCCAGTATGCTCACCAGCTTTTACGTCTATTCTCGATCTTACTTGAATCAACTGATTAGGCCTACAGCCGCCATAAGGATAATTTACGCCTATTTCATAGTATATTTACACAAATATAAGCATAATGACACCAATTTTTAAAGCTTGGGTCGTGACTGGTTGATTGATTGATTGGTGTTTAACTTCGCGGTTAACGGTGTTTCACTTATATGAAAGCAGTGTGCTCCTTCAACAGAGTGTCACATTAACACAGGCAAAAAGCTGAAGCGTTTCCATATGTTCCTTCCATGCAAAGAGAACACGGCATATCTTGACTCCAGACTACTACCCTTACTCAGGGAGATTGGTTGTTTGTCTTATTGATTGGGGTTTAAGGCCGTACTTAAGGTTATTTCACTCACATGGCTGCATGCCAGCCCATTGGGTGGTGGAAACCACCATTGACACCACTGGCTACAAACAGAGACAAGACAGGACAATTATTAAGGAACGTAACAAAATACAACAGTTTTCGGTTTCATATTGCCCCGTAGCTCTGCAAGTACCGGAGCAACAGTTCGAAGCTCTCTCCCATCCCCCCTTTACTCGTGAAAATAATATAGACTGTACTCAGTATTTTCTAAGCAAACAATAAATGAACATATAGGTAAAACTATATGGAGTGCTGGTGAAACCCGTTACTTACATTCTTAATTTTAATTCTTAACAATTATTGATTTGAAATTTACGTTATATTGTTACGGGATATAACAAATCTTAAAGACTTTATTCCTGCCCATTTCAAGCTACTATTCAATCCATTTGTCGTTATTATTGTACTGAATGAAAAAACCCAAACAAATACAATACAAAGAAAATTGAATTTACAGTCGATGGTTACCGCCTTCCTGAGTTATGTGACTACACCGTCTGATGCACCGATCAGTGTTAAAAGAAATCTAAATAGCCTTTTTGTACGAAGCCATTTTTAATAGCTTAGAAAGACATGCATTGTGGTTAAACGAAATGAACGCTAGACCTTACATAATTGAATTTATTAACTTTGAAAATAAACTGGCTGAGTTTTTGTCATCGCTAAACCTAATATAATGAAATTGAATTCCTTTGTAAATATATTGATTTCGTTGTCTTCTTTATGTACAACTCATTGATCAAATATAACTTGAGGAAATAGGTGTGCGTGCATTTATATAACAGTGCCCTTTCGCAGAATACGTATAGGGTTTACATAATAACTGGAGATTAAGTTGCATTCTGCAAGACTTTATCTAGTATATCATATGAATTATCTCCCTTTAAACATTCGATATATGTGTGCCAAAGAGATTGATGTTTGTAACTGTATTAAATTGATTGGTTGACATGCAATATTGGCATGTGTATGCTGTGTGAAAATGAAATGTAATATGCAACATATAAGTAAATGGTAGTATCGTTTTATTTGTTTTATTTTGTTTTTTTTCATTTGGTTGTTTGTTCGTTTATTTGTTTTTTCATTTGCTTGTTTGTTCATTAACTGTCCGTTATATGTGTGTTAGTATCCTTTTTTTTGTCGATCACTCAATTGAAGATTTGAAAATTAATTACTAAGATTTGAGTGGTATATTAAATTACTAAATTGTATTTATTATTATGCCATATATTTATTAGTCTCAGTTCAATTGTCGAATCATTCAGA
>JAQQZZ010095947.1:0-14889 GCA_030265115.1 Mopalia vespertina | reverse complement strand
TCACTCATACTTAAAATGTTTGATACATTCACTCATACTTAAAATGTTTGATACATTCACTCATACTTAAAATGTTTAATACATTCACTCATACTTAAAATGATTGATACATTCACTCATACCTAAAATGTTTGATACATTCACTGGTACCTAAAATGATTGATACATTCGCTGGTACCTAAAATGTTTGATACATTCGCTGGTACCTAAAATGATTGATACATTCGCTGGTACCTAAAATCTTTGATACATTCACTCATACCTAAAATGATTGATACATTCACTCATACCTAAAATGTTTGATACATTCACTCATACCTAAAATGATTGATACATTCACTCATACCTAAAATGATTGATACATTGGCTGGTACCTAAAATCTTTGATACATTCGCTCATACCTAAAATGATTGATACATTCGCTGGTACCTAAAATGATTGATACATTCACTCATACCTAACATGTTTGATATATTCATTCGTACCTAAAATGTTTGATACATTCACTCGTACCTAAAATCTTTGATACATTCACTCGTACCTAAAATGTTTGATACATTCACTCATACCTAACATGTTTTTATACATTCGGTTGTACCTGAAATGTTTGATACATTCGCTCGTACCTAAAATGTTTGATAAATTCACTGCATTGGTTGAGCAAATGTTTTAGGTATCATTGGCCAATGATACAAATTACATACCAGCTTTTTCCACTGAGAATACTTGCCTATTTATAGTATACGTGTTCAGGTATTCGGTTTCATATTTTGGAATCCAGTACAGATGAACTTGTTCTAAGCTCTATCTTAATTAGAAATTTGATAAATGACATATATTTGGAACAGGTGTTACAATTTGCAACTAATTTTGTTGACAAAACTGTTTATTCAGAACATTTTTATTAAACTTGTTGATTAAGTTGTTAATTAATCATGTTTGTAAGCAATCTTTTTCTACATCAGTATACACACATAATTAAAATAGTACAAATTATAAAGATATGAAATTTATGCACAAAGGTGGATGAACATTTCATCCCTTGATCTTTCACTTTGTTCTTGATATGAATTGATATGAATCAGTTGTTAATCTATTATTAATATTTAATTGAGTCAGTAATGTATGAACACAAAGGACTGTAAAATGTTCTGATTTTGTTTTTCTTAGTTAGTTTTATATGTAAAGTATTCAATTCTTTTGAGTGACTTGTAACTTGTTTTTGTGGTTTGCCTGCATGGGTTATTTCTTAATTTGCATATTATTAATTATAGTTTTTGCACAATAAGATATGAGATAACATTGACAAATATTTGCTGCTTATAAAAACAGTATGCACCCTATCTTTTTTTAGTTTTAATTGTGTTTAATATTATATTTGAAACATTTGCTTTCACTAAATCATTTATCTGAAATAATGCTATCTAAATGTTAAAATTATTTTTGTGTATTATATAATTGGTTGAACTATTACAGTATAAGTGCCAGCACATATGAGGGAAGTTTGACATCTTCCCTTCAGAGATTTTAGTTGCTGGTGGGTGAGTGGTTTGTTTGAACTTTAGACACTTTCAGGGGTTCATAGATGTCCAAATATTCAGGTTTTTATTGAAGAAAAAAAATTATATTTCGTAAGTGTCGCATTGAATTTTTTTCATTTTTCAATACCCAACTATTTATTTTTATGATAATAAAACATTGAAAATCTGAATTGAGTTTTTAAAAAATGATGCATTAATGATGTCTAATATTGAGTTAATTCTCCAGTTTAACTACCCTTTAGGGTAGTTAAACTGGACTTCTATGAACCCCTGCCTTTACACTTTTAATGCTACACTTCCGTGAACTTGTATTTTCCTATAATCGATGACTTTTGATCCTTGAAGTTGTTTGCGAAATCATGTGGGTTTCTTTTTTCATGGCACACCATGATTTCAGTGAAAGAATGGTACATATTGGCCGTATGCTTGTAGCCCAACAAACTAAGCAGAAAAGCCTGGGATAGGCATATGTTTCCCACGAAACACTGACAGAGTCAGGTCCTGCAGCTCTGTCTCTGTCGTTAGCGTGTTGGACTGTGAGCCTCCTGCGATCTACTGATCACAGGTTTCCCTCTCCCAGTGTATATGAGTGAGTCACATGACGTCACCCTCAGTGGCTATTGCGTCATGTAAATGAAATAGCCTTGAGTACAACATTAAATGCCCATCTAACATGCCACTCGATACAACTTTAAATTGAAACATTATATAATCAAACAAAGGAACTTTTTGTATGAAACTCCAGGAAATTTAAACACAAGGGCTGTAAAACACTTACTTTAGTGATTTTATAGCCGATATTTAAACAAATATACCAGTCATTGAGTGTATGAGCTATATGTTGTTGGGGATCATATTTAACCCTGATAAGATATTCTCACACAACTTAGTCTTTGGACCCATAGAAAGAGTTTTAGACTTAAGTGAGGTTTTGTGAAATTAACACTTTATCTCTATTCCACTGAAGAATTTATCATGTCGCAATTAGTGTCTAATTAACGTAAGAGCCACTGGACCAGGAGGTATGTTTTCACCTGCTATGATCAAACTGAGATGTTAGGTCTTCATTCTGAGCATGTGTAGTGCATGTTATACTTACAAAACTTATCACAGCCAAGAGAGAGAGAAAAAAGAACTCATCAAATCTGGAGTACCTAATTAGCGTCTTTAAAATTTATGTGTATTTCTCTATACCCATTTCCTGGCTCCATCAATTAGAACCAGCAACTGTTCATTAAAGCTCCCTGTACTTAGCCAATTTCTCTACCATCTGTTCAAACTCTACCAGAATTTGTCAGGAAAGAAACTCTTTTCAGTCAGTTTAATTTCCTTTACTCTCTCTGTTTCTCCAATTTGTCAGGTTACGTCAGACAAACTAATGTAGGTTGTAGTGTCTGCACCCAGAGATTACCAGCAGCCACAAGTCTACCGTAAATCATTGAAGAGTTTTCATGAACGATGTCATTACAATCGTCTTCTTCATCAAATTTTAATGACAGTAAATTTTTTATTAAAGTAAATGTTATCATGGATGTTTAATTGTTGAAAAAGAAGACAGTCCTGACTAATTGAAATTATTTTTGAACCAAAAACGAAATTTAAAATGTCTCATCAATTAATTACAAAAGGCAGTCTGAGTTTGTTTTGTTTTAATTGTTTTATGGTTACTAGATACAGGTAAAGTTTTATTTATTTTTTTAAGAATGGTTAATTGGAAGTCTCCGTTATCATGGAATTATTAGAGTATTTTGTTTTACCATATTATGTGGGATGGATTGATAGATAGTTCCAAACAAGACTACAGCTCTGTGATGAGAGAGAAATGGGCCTGTCAACACACATGTGTTCAGTTAATTGCAGATCTAATTGATGTAAACATGAGCAGGCTATAGAGCACCCTTTCTGTGTCTGTAATGCTTAACACATTTACTGGAAAGCTCCAAAATCAAGGGGGATAACTTTGTATAGCTGCGTGTCTACTGCAGTAAAGCCAGCTGATGTGAAAACTTTGCTCAAGGAACAAAGTACACTATGACAGAACAGAAAGGCAGAATCAGTCTTGGTGTATTCCAGCCAACTAGCCACCAATCCCAACACATGTATTATACAAACCAGTAAGGCATTTCAGTTTGATATTTGTCCACGGTCTTTTTTTAATGTTGTTGATCATCATTCATTTTTAGCTTGTCGTAACAAAGTGAACGAAAGGTATTGTAGAGAGAGGGGAAGTTTGGTGCTGTTAGTCTCTCTATGTGTTAACACCATTCATATCCTAGATCTGCCTTTAAGGTTAAGCATTTTTGTTTAGCTCACTGGTACATAATAAGTTTAGGTTATTTGTTGATTTGATTTTGCTGGTCACAAGTTTGTTGGAAGGGTTGAAGGGTTTTCAGTTATTGGTTGATATTCCATAGCTTTCAGGTACATGCTATGTTCAGGTCTTTTGTTGAGGTCATTTTACTGGGACTAAAGTTTTTTCTTCATAGAGATTGCAATTAATAATATTGAATACTTAACTCTTTTTTAATTGACTTTTTGAAAAACAATTCTGTCTATATTGGTATTTCTTTCAATGATAAATATTCAGTTCAACTACACCCTCTTGGTAAAGGCAGTATGTCCTTGCTGTTATGATATCTGAAGGGTTTAGAGCACTGCTGGAAAAGTTATTTTCTCAAAAAAGCAAAATACTTCACATATTATGGTTATGTTCAAGTTAGTGTGGCTATTCAGTGTCAGAGAACACCACAGTCATGTCCGTGGCGTTAAACATCTGTCAATCAACCAACCAATCAATCAATCTAACTGTTGTTTTCAACTGAATGCCAAGCTTGGCAAGCTGCTGACGTTGTTTAACCCTTGTTATTTCTCTGTATTTTTAGTGTAGAGAAAAAAAATGTGCTTGCCTATATGTATATGTATACATTTCTCTAAACATGTCATGAAATGTATCTGTATCATTTATAATAGGAATTAGATTGTAGGATATCATCTCAATTAATTTAATTTATTATTTATGTTTCAAGTTTTATTAAATTACTTAATTGGTTATTTCAATTCCCTGTGGTTTTTATTCCTGCCATTTATTCTCATTTATCTTCACGTCTGTAATATGCATGTATCTATATTTAGTGAATAGATATTCAGTTCAACTGTTTTGTAACTATAAGCGTGGTGGATGAGTAACTTACAGTATGACTGAACACCCCAATCAAACAACCAATACAATAAACTGTTTTAAAGTCCCATTTCATCCTATTCCAGCCAGTTTTATTTAATTCAGTCAGACAATTTCAGTTCCAGGAGATACTCATATTAATCCTATAATGTGAATAATTATTTGTTGGCAAAACAAAAAACCAATAATAACTGGAGAGTATGGCAATAGATGAATATCTGGTTACATTCTATTTCCATTCGTCAAATGACATGCTTTCACAACTACAAGGAATAATTAGATACAAACTAGATTTTCCACTTAAAATCACTAATGGCTAACAGTTGTGTGTATGTTGTTACTCTGAGTTGTTATAGTAGCTGCTGTCACAATATGGTAAAAGTACGTGAACTTTAACAATGATACATTGCTCCTTAGGACTGGAGGTAGTTATGTACTGGGTATATGTGCCTGTTTGCCTGCTGCTCTGGGTGATCTGGGTGCTATGGTGATCTGGGTGCTATGGTGATCTGGGTGCTATGGTGATCTGGGTGCTATGGTGATCTGGGTGCTATGGTCCGCTGGGTGCTATGGTCCGCTGGGTGCTATGGTGATCTGGGTGCTATGGTCCGCTGGGTGCTATGGTGATCTGGGTGCTATGGTGCAACATAAAGCTCTTACAGTTATTATGTTTTCCACTGTTAGCTTGCACCATTTGTCTGAATGCAGAGTGCTTTCCATTCTGTGAAATATCTTTATTGATATACCATGTACATCGATTTCAGTTTTATTATATTGATAGCCTCTACAATAATGTTAAATTGTTTAGAGACATTTATAAGGTGAAGCACTAATAAACATAACACTATACTTTATTGATAACAACCTCTGGTTTATTATCGATGCGATATTTCAATGTCTATTCAGACAGTGTTCTCAAGCATTTATGATGACTTCGAAACGTTGCATCGATAATAAACCAGTGTATGTTAAATTAATAGAATTTCCTGTATTAAGATGATCTGACTAGAGTATTATCACAGTGTCATTATCATATCTTCCTCAAGCATTTATGATGACCTTCAAACATTGTACTGATAATAATTCCAAATTGTATTCTGTTTTAGTATTAAATTGTTAGAAATTCTAGTATTGAGATGATCTGACTCGAGTATTCTTTCCACAGTGTTATATCTAAAAGCACTGGATACTAGGTTGTGTTTCTTATTAAAGTCTTACTTGTGTCATCTTCTCCTAAGTGTTCCAGGGTCCGTTCTATTCTAACATGTTAAGGTCGCGACCTCACAGCAGTTCATCACAGCTATTCTTCCTTCATCATTAGCTGGTATTTAACTGAGGAAAAGATCAGAATTCCACACAAAGGCAAAAACTACACTAATTCCAACTTCATCTCCATATTTTGCCAGTGTCGCTGTATTATGTTATATGATTTATTGCGGGCGTCCAGCATTGGGCAAATAATAGAAGAGATAAGATCTTGGCTTTCCCTCGCCCAATACCCCCACTGATGAGTTGACGCTCCATAATTTTGCCCACTTCCATTCATGGCAGGTGGAAGAATCAAGCGTAATTTCCTCTAGCTCTCTCTAAGATCAGCTCTCATAGTCTGCTATCTGTACCTATCTCTGGAAGGCAGGGGCATGGAAAAATTCCCAATTTCCTCTATACTGCAGTAATAGGAATTCAGTTGAGTGGCCATTGTCCACTTTGCTTTATTAAGCATTCATTTTCTTCTCACACAGTGCCCAAGTAATGAAACTTCCTGCGCGTTGTTCCATTGGTTACTGGGAGACGCGCTAGAAATTGCTATTTGTTTTGTCCCCTTGTTAATTGTTTTTCTAGTGTACGCCATATTGAATGGGGATAAATCGTGGTTAATGGAGAGCAGCCAGCTTTGATACTGGAGCATTTCGAGTGTGAAATAAAGTCCCTCAATGTAATTTAGGCCCCTTGTCATGTGTGAATTTGTTTTTGTGATGGTAATGAGGTTTTGAGGTTGGGAGTAACAGCCATTGCCTGTCGCCGTTCCTCCATGCTCAACGTCTGAAGACATAAGCCGGGTTTGTCTTTAATCCATGAATAAATCAGTGGTAATGAGTGATTTCTGTTATCTGATTAACTGTGTCATTACCGCTGTTAACTCTCCATTCACGCCTCCCTCTTCTTTATACTCATTAAATCTGTCATTTGTATCTAATTGAACACTGATATTACTCATCTACATCGTAACAGCGTCTTTCCTTGCTTTGTTTCAATCGTTACACTGTACAATATCCACATTTAAAGCTTGTCTTTCAACCTTACTAGAAACTTGATGAGTAAATACATGTACATCACTACACTCGTCATCATGTAGCAGTAATTTCAATTAATCACATCAAGCATGACTTTTAAATTCATTGTAAAGTTGTTTCTTGGACATACAGGGTATGAGGAAAACAATGTATGTGAGCTTAACCATTACACTTTTACCATCTGGGTGTAAACTGATTTTTTGTTTGTCTTAACATTTGAGTTGTTTAATCCGTGTTGCTTGTAGTGTCCGACATGTATTCACCTGCCCTCTCTGAGCTAAGAGGAAACATAAAGTTGATTTGATACAGTGTAATTTAACACTCTTTGTCTCCTGGAGCAGAGTGGTGGATGCTGTGGCGTGGAAACCTATTCTGGCCTTTGAACATGACCTATGAAATTCATGAATGTGTGATCTAAACAGTAAAACTCAGAACATGAACATAACCTAATCTGGCTTCAGCTTCCATTGCCTGTACTGTCTAGTCATCGTTTGTTCTCGGAAACTTCTATGGTGTTTTCTAACTCAGGTTATATGAGTGAAATAGCTTACCTGAGACATAAAACCTGTAGTCTGTACCATTGATAATTATGTTTTACATTAATGCCTTTACCAAATTAGAATCACTACTATTTCTGTCCATTAGTAGTCTTTCTAAAATAGAGTCTTAATGTGTGTGGTATGTATTCAAACCAGTACCTCTTTATAGAAATACATTCTGAGTAAGAAACAGTCTATTGTTTTATATACAAAATGGTTTCTTTGTAATTAGAAAAGTTTTGTTTCTCATGGAGCCAGTACATTTGTTTCTTAATTAGAAACAGTACCAGTATTTTTATATATATACACACAATTGTTTCTTTGTAATTAGAAAAGTACTACATGTGTATCATTTCCCATTACTACATTTTCTTAATTAGTCAGTGTTATTGTTCACTATTTACTGTGCCTATTAAAGCCTAATCAGAAACAATCCTATTCTTTAAAGAAATACACATTCTCTGTTCCATATTCTTGTGGACAATATCCTTTTAAATTTGACCCCATTTCTACATGCATTGATAGATTCAATAATTTTTAGAGGCCTATGAAAAAGGTTTTTAGCATTTGTCACCTAGAACTCCATTATGTCAACCCTTGCCATTAATGAGCTTTCTTTGTTAGGAACTATTATTATTATTATTATTATTATTTTTTTTTAGGAATATGCCTTCTCTGTCCTAGTTGTTTTATAGTCAAATGATTAAACTGGAGTGGTATGATAATTATTTATAGAACTTTTTATCCAACCATTTTCCAGGAATCCTTTTTGGTTTTTTTTTTGTTCATTGGGTTAGCATGGCATCTTATGGGGAGAATAACCTGAAGCATGTTTTAACCCCAACCAATAAGAAATCCTACTGAATTAGAATATAATAATCATAATGTTAGTGTGTGTGTTTGATCAAACTTGTAGCCCACAACTTACAACACAGTCTATTTTGCTTGTGTTTATGTCCGGCTTCCTTATTAATGTCACTGGTTATTGATATGTTGTATGGACCTGTACAGCTTCTATTATTACAGCCGATTTGACAGGCAGAGAAATAATAGCGACACCCTTTAAACAGGATATGCTAATGAATAAACCAGGGAGACTTTTCTGGCTTCTCTGTGCTTCATCATCCAGTTTCCTGCAGATTAGCTTAAAGTACAGAGAAGTCTATTGGTCAAATTCTGAATGTCGCCAACTATTTGATACATGTAGTTACTTCCCCTACCTGTTTAGGACTTCATTTTATTCAATTGAGTGAATTATGGAAGGTAATTTTATTGAGCCCAGCAACTTGCTTCGACCGCAAGATATAGTTGCCATGATAAATTGGATTTTGCCCGAGGTGCCCTTATTGTCGTAGGATTAACCTTTTCAAATAAGGGTCCAGCATAAAATCACAATGAAGCAAACATCACTGATATTTTAAACTTAGAGAATCCAACTCAGCTTCATTTCCTAAGGACTGACTCTTACGTGTACATGAGTCATTTAGTTTCCCATAGTTATACTAAATTCAGGTTATGTTATCTTCTTCACAGTTTTATTGGTGTTTTTTCACGGCATTTAAGGGAATCATTTTTGTGACCGCTTTTAATAGTGTGTGCTTGTGGGATCTTTCCGTCCATCTGTCATTTTGTGTGAGCATCCATCATAAATATTGTCAACACAATAACACTTTTGTTTCTTCTTATTGACACAACAGATGCAATTACAATTACATCTAATTAAAATTCCACAAAACAATAATGGCTGTTGCATAATTTTATATTATTCAGGTCTGTATACGTTGTGAACATAACAACTTGAAAACATGTTAACTTTAAACTTTAAATGAAGCTTAATAGTTCTGTTAAGACAAAAGATTGGATTGCATTATCATACACCTAATTCTGCAAAACAATATGGCCGTCATGATAACTTAAAAACCAATTTACCTATAAACTTCCAACCTTGAAAATAGCATCCCCTTCTTGGGATTGTACCTCATAAATACCACAAAACTATATTGCTGCCATTGCATAGTTTTACAGTATTCATATCTGTATGTGTGGTGAAAAGTATAAGTACGGCACTGATCCCTTCTCATGTCCTAGTGGTTAGCGTGTCTGCTTTGTACTGTAATTCTACTTTGGTGTACCATCCATAGGTTTGAGTCTGCCTATCGACCATCAGGTAATTGAGCGAATCCCTTTCATTTTATAACTATGATGTCACTTCCCCAGCTAGGACAACAGATTGGATTGCATTTAATGAAATTCCACAAAACTAAATAGTCACCATTGAGTAATTTTACAATCCTCATTTCTGTTGTGAAAATAACTTAAAAAGATATTTTTTGAATTACTTCAGAATTAAAAAATGTACCTTCATCTTAATCCTTGAAATGATGATTGTGAACAATATGCCTGCCATTGCATATTTGACCTTTTTCAAGCCGCTGTGTGTTGTGAATACTACATAATACCCTAATAAAATAGCATTACGGTAGAGTCAAATTTTTATTATATTATAAAGTACATGTAGTAATGTTTTAATGACTCTGATGAATGCATTCCATTAAATTACAATTCAATATATTGCTGCTAATAAAGCGGGTGATACAATTTTCAAATTTTTAAGCTGTGAACATAACTGGAAAACAAATTCACACATTCAGACCATTATTGCTGCCATTGTCAAACTTATTTGTGCAAATATGTCTTGAAGACAACTTATAGTCCTCAAACCTTATATTTAGTTTCATTCACTTAATGTCACTTAGGATTTCTTCCACAAAATACTTATAAACCACAGTGATCTTTACTCATAGATAAAATAATCTGTTCAAAATTGAGTAGGAAGAGCATGATTATGGGAGTAGTTATGTCAAAATGATCCCTGAACAAGGGGAATTGGTAGTTACTCAGCTGTGCCAACCAGTTCTACAACAACAAGAATGTCCATGTGGCTCTGGCAATCACTTGGGTGGTTTTTATGAGGTTTCCTCTCAGTGTAAGACACATTGTTAAGTGGACAATCCGTTGTCATGTAAGTGAAATGCCCTTAAGTATGACATAATACCCTAATCAAACAAACCAACAAACACAAATGTTGAGTCAACATAGTCAAGCCTTTTTTTCTTAGCCCTTTAGGTTAGGTGATTTGTGTGCAGTGGACAAACGCTTCCAGTCTGTTTACAAGGTACATGTACTTTCAAGAGCTTTCTTCTCTGTTTTCAGTCTAGAACTCCTAAAACTTATTCATACTAATTAGATAGTGTGCCCATGTTTATACATTGTAACTGCCGTAATATTCATACGCACAACTTAATCCATTGTGGCCTTTGATTGCTGCCATTATTATTCAGTCTATGGATTGAAAAAGCTTCATGTCAACGGAAGAAATATTGTATTTGTTCTATTGAATAAGACTAACAAAACCAGAAACTCTTAAATCTTGTTGTTTATTAATGTCCTGCAGATTTCTGTTTTATTCTTTGCTTTCGGTTCTTCACAATGACTTTGCGTGTTGTTTAATAGATGTTCTCTGTCCTGAAATCTAACTACAGGTAGGGGCCTGTAAATAAAATATGAGGATGCCTCGAGTGCCGACTGTGGTCTGACGTTATGACTGCCTTCAACCCTCTGAAACCTTCAAGGAAACTAACAGAGATCTTTTGTCTGTTACTCTTTACTAAAGTGTGGGCTGTGTGCTTAGAGTCAGTGTAAAATGTGATGCTTTCCATTTGTGTCAACCCATGATTGAGAATGAGATCAGAAATTCTGTATTAAACTATGGCGGAAGGGAAGTGGCTTTCAATTATGCAGTAACTAAGGATGTGAGGTCTATCTCTTGTGGGCTTGTGGTCATGCATGGTTGAACAGTCCGTGAAAGACAAACAGAGATGTTTTCAGGACCAGTGAATAGAGATACCTCTAATCACCCTTATCATCCAATGGAATCGTTAAAAATTTATGCCGTTTCTTGGAATATTCTGAAATATGAGTTTGTCTTTCATGGTACGAGAGAGGAAAAGGCTGGGAAGCAAACGTTTCCTCTTTACCCCTGCAGACATTGTCTAGCTGGCTTTTGTAGCTTCCTGAGATAATCCTTTATCTGTTGTGAAGCTGGGTTAATATTACTGGTGGTGACTGGTGATTAACTTCATCAAACAATGATTAGACTGATGTTGGACATGTGTGACTACAGGCGACTGATGGTTAGATAGGGAAATATTGTACTTTACGGGTTCACAGGTGGGCATGGGCTATGGGTGTATTTCCTGAACTGATTAGAAAATAGAAATAACACCATTACCATACATTTATATAGTTCATCAGACAGTTACACTGGCCTAGGACCTTAATTATAGACTACTCTTATAATGACTGGTGGGAGATGTACTCTTTGTACACAGGTGCTGGGAAAATTATTCAATTAAAATACTTCTTCACAGGTTAACATTGCATTGGACATCATGTGACTCCAATGGTTAGATTGGATTAGAATTCTATTGGTGCAGAGAGCGGCTCTGTATTATCAGAAAGAAAATAAAGACAAAAATGTCAGCTTCATATGAAGAAAAAAAATGGGTTTGTTAATTTGATTATTTTTGTCATGTTAGACGAACTAGACCATATCATATGCAAATGTCATTGGTCCGCATCATCCTGGAAGAACACTAACCTACTAGAATCCATAAAAACACCTACTGTTGGATTCTTTTGACCTTTTCGCTCCAGACACCCTCATGATAAGACAAACATTTGACCTTGATTGTTAGATGGGGTGACAATTAAAATCTTAAGATTCCTAGGTCAACAGAAAATTATAAATTGTTAATTTTCTGAACTGAATGCTTAAGACAAAACCACTTTTCTCATTTAGAATATTGTATAACAGAAATTCACTTGCCTGATTATGAGACATGTCAATATTTCCATTTGTCAGGGTAGTGTACATTGTGTAGGTAGTTTCAACATAACATTGGCATATTATGTAAGGCTAAACTCTTAACTAAAATGGTTTAATGTGTATATAAATCCCGTTCCAGTATTCTCAATGCAAGATTATTTTTCAAGTTATATTTATGACTAGCTTGAATATAGGAACAGAATCAGTCATTTAAGGTGAAATTTGTTAATTGGAGATTGTGTAACATAGTTTGACTTATATCATTAAAATTTAGTTAATAATTCTAGCAATACATTTTGAGTCTCATTTTTTTTATGCTCCTGACCCATTTGGCTCAAAACGGACAAAAATTATAATAATTCAAGCGAAATTTAAATTACAAATAGTAAGCCTTTAATTTAGTTTTTCAATAAGCCTATTTGAGATTAATGGAAAATATGGTGGGGGTGGGGGGGGATTTATTGGATTATCACTGTAGAGTGGACTCCCCACTGTGGGTTTTTTTTTATCATACGTTGAGATTTTGCTCCAGTGATGAATAAAGGGAATTGTTTATTTCACTGCAATATCTGACAACTCATTTGATGTAATGAAATAGGCTTACCACATGGTGTTACATCAATGGTATACTGGATGAGATAGTGGCTATTTCAGATACTTCACATTTTGACAGATCCTTCTACATTTCTCAAAAACGTTTGATTAGAGAGACTTTAAATTTGTCAAATAGATTTATTTTGTATTTTTATTTGATTTTCTCCAGTTAAATTTTGTTTGACAGACAAAAAAGGTCCACTGTAATCGTTCTAAACAAAATGTAAACTAAAAATGAAGTAATGTTTTTTAGTTCAACAAATTATTCAATTTGGCTTTATGGTAATTAATCTTAAACTCTAATAAATAAAACCCCCAAAATATGCTGCATTTTATTCTAATGACATTGATTCAATTTGTAATAAGTTTCAAAGTTTTAATTGGATCATTTAGCACATTTTAAAATCCATTTCATAACTTTGTGATGCACGATTGGATTTTAAAACAATTTAGCTCTAATGACATTATGATGATGATGATGTGTGGTATACAGGTAGAAGGTCAATGTTAGAAGTCAATGTTAAAGCACCTTAGATATCAACTAATAACTTTATTGTGCATCAGGGAATTTATTAAACAAACAATTAGGTGCAAGTAATCGTCATTTATGTAAAGATTTGTTTGTTTGTTTGATTGGTGTTTAATGCTGTACTTAAGGTTATTTCACTCACATGATGGCATGTCATGAAGGAAGCCATCATCGATGCCACTGCCAATAACAATGACAAGCAGGAAACAGGACACAATACACACATCACAAACAGATTGGCTTACTATTCTCCTGTAACTCTGAGAGGGCCAGGGCAACAGGAAGCTTTCTCCAACCACCCTCTGTATGTAAAGAGGATGTGGGATGTGGCACTGGAACAACTGGTTATTTATGAGTTTCGTTGTGTTTATTTAGTTGGGGTTTTTTTTTTTTGTTAATTGTTTTTTATTTACACATATTGCACCAGGACGTTTAAATGCTTTTCTAACTGTAGGTCATATACATGTATAAGCTTATATGATCTCCAGGTTAACAGCAATGTTTTAATATCATACATGTAGCATTACATAGTAAACTATTAAAACTAGCTGACTTGTTATCTGTATAATAATTACTTATTTTGTTGTTCAAACGTGTGATAGACTTTCTCAAAAAAGAAGTGATGACTCATTTGTAATTTCAATTTTTTTCTTTTTCTTGATGTGAAAAGACAATAATTTTAAAACAAACAAAGGCGTTAGACATTTGATGATGTGTAAATCTAAATGACATCTTATTAATGATAGGGCTGTAAATTAGAAAAAAAGATGTTAAATGTCATTAAAATTACTGATACCATCTTAATAGTTTATTACACTTAAATAGTATTGTGATGTTAACTGAGATTTGTTAACACTCCATACTTTTATACTGCTCACTGAGGTAGACAACTGTCCTGGTTTAATTCTTATAACAGGTGTCCAGAGCGGACACAGCTGTCTACCTGTCCTCTGACCTATTAAAGGACAGCAAGTTAATCATGTATTAAAGGTTGCTTTGTAAATAAGTATGATTTGTCTTATTAAAAGATGTTAGGATTTCTGTGGTTATCTTTTGTTGTAACATTGCAGCCTCTACATGAATGAAACAAATAAATAATCGTTATGTACCAAATGATAAATATTTTTTTGACTAAGTGTCCAAGTTTTTGGGGATAACACTTTCTTCAGTAGTTAGAATGGCATAAAACCCTAATCAAATAGTTAAATGGCATGTAACCCTGTAAATTTACACCCTTTTTCTTATTGGATAGCGGGTGGTTGGAGGGAGCTTCATGTTGCCCTGGTGCTCTCAGAGCTAAAGGGGAACAGGAAGCCGATCTGTTT
>JAQQZZ010095936.1:0-17070 GCA_030265115.1 Mopalia vespertina | reverse complement strand
CACCAGGGCAACAGAAAGCAACCTCTTTTCTCGCCTCTTACGATCGACCGAGGAAGCCGAGGGAATATTCTGCAGGGTCATGGCCCACCCGCTCCCTCACGGGGCGAGCCACATCATGAGACTGTATCAAAATAGGATTAGTAAGCAGACATGCTAACCACTAAGCCATGGGTCATTGGTTTATGGGTATCAATAAGCTTCTAAACATCAATGCTGATTGGTACTATTATAAATGGCTGTATGTACTTTCATTGAGAGTTTAATAAACCATTTAAGCTTTTAAACCTTGAAACAGACAATGTTTGGTTTCCATAGAAAGTTTACTTGACTGGTGGTATTTTATCTAAAGTCTAAGTCTAAATGGATACTAAATACCCATATTAGCACAATCGTAAAATATGAAGTGTTCAAGCATTTTGCTTTGCTTGAAACAATACTGCTCCTCTAAGTACAGATTATTTGATTAGGCTTAAATGCCACACTTACAATTATTTCACTCATATGGCAGCATGATATTGGGAAACCACTTTGGAGCGTCACTGGCAATAAAGATTTGTTTGTTTGTTTGATTAAGGTTTCATGCACTGCTTAAGGTTATTTCACAAATGTTACGGTGTGCCAGGATAAAGGAAAACACCCTCAACACCACTGGCAAAAGACAAGACAATCACAGGAACAATACAAAGACATTACAAACCGATATACTCCATATTGCCCCATCGCTCCGAGAGCACCAGGAAGCTCCCTCCCAACTCTGTCAATAATGAAAGAGCTTCCAATAGGAAATAAGCAATAGGAAGCTCTAACCGACAGCCCATGCTATAAAGTACACAGAACCCTACTACTCTCATAATATGCTGTTCTTGGCCTAAGGGCCCCAGAGATATTAAAAATAATTTCAATTTTGAGATAGTGTATTTAAGCTTACCTGAACTTTGGTAGCATCATGAAGAGTGTTTGACTTAACAGGTGCTCCTGACATACCCACTGATTTGACTCCTGTCAACAGAAATGCATAGACTGAGTCAAGAGAAACACACAGCCTTCCTTCTCACTCATTACCACACATAACTCAACACATTATCAGCAGTAAAAAATCCAATAACCTTCTCTATAGAAACAAAGTTGTTACCACCGAGAGTCTAACGGACTAGAAGTAATGGAGTCTGTTAGCACCATCAATCAAAAATTGTGATTAACAAATAACTATGGCACTGAATAGAACTTACACTACAATGGATAATAAATTAACTGCAATAAAAGAACATAACTGATAAGAAAAGTAACCAAACTTTATACTATACTACATAGTATAAATAAGGTAGCTCAGTAAATGGTCAAACAAAATTAATACAAGAAACCAATTCCAATGCAAAGCATATACAAACAAATTAAGCGGGGATACAAGTAGCACTAAAAGCTATAAAATCCAAAGACAAACAAATCAAGTACAACTATTTGAGGACACACTTGGTAGGATTCATATGTAGGGAATGATACTAGGAAAATGTATTGCAGATTTTTAGATGCGATAAACAAGTAATCGTGGCATGTAAACTCTACTAGTAGATCTAATTTTAGAGGAATCTGTAAAGGAAAGACGGGAAAAAAATTTAGAGGGAAGAAAAAGGGCATGTATACAGAGGCTTGTAAGGTGTTCTAGTTGACAAACAGGTGCTAGGCATGTTAAAACAGTTACAAACAGGATGTGAAGGAAGACATGGTATATGTATGTAATACCCAGTTTGAAGCATTCCCCCATGCATATGGGACAAAACTAAATTCAATGGCTTACAGGTAGCAGGGGTTATGTTTCCAGGTATATGGTTTTTGAAACACTATCTTCAAGTGCTGGGCTCTAAATCTACCAGTTATAAATCAAACTGACCCAAATACAAAACTTACACATAATGTTATTAAAAGCCAAAATATTCAAATAAAGCTCTGGAGATGGTGGAAAAAAACAAATAAACACATGCCTTAAAATAAAATACTTGAATTATATGTACATGAGCAATCTGGTACCACACACCAGAGACTGACAGTGGTAGAAAAACAATTTGGTCAGTGTTCCACACACTGTCAGTGACTTAAGAGCAATGTGGTCCATAATATAGTCAAATCCTATTCTATATTTCCAATGATAAAAACTGTCATGACCAAACAAAGAGAACATATGTCTTGTCAGCTTTGGTAATACAGTACAATAACCATACTCCATACAAGCCAACAAATTTTGGTTTCTTTGTTTGATTGGGGATCAATGCCATACTTTAGGTTATTTCGCTCACATGACAGCGTGCTAGCACAATGGGTAAAGGAAACCAACCTCTCGACAACAAACAAACACAAGACAGGACAAAAGCAAGACACAATACAAGGACATGAGATCGGCTTCATTTGTGATCATTGCACTTGTACATTGGATGAAGACGAGCAGCTAGACTGCAGAATTCCATCAGTAGAGAGCATATTAAAAGTTACTACAAGGCTATATAAGGGACCCAGTATTCAGCAGCATTCTACAGTTTCATACCAGCAGGCCACACTACATAACATGAATATTAACTACAGAGGCAGAAAGGTATGTCAATAGAATCTGGATTGACCAAGACAGTGTAAAGTGGTGGTAGTGTTTACCCTGCTTGAAGACTCCATTGGTCACTTAATCTGATAACAGGAAAAAGTATAATTCAAACACCAATAACAGAATTATTCAAGTTTTTGTAAGCGTAAAATTGTTCTCTAGTTTTTACTCAAACTGTTTAACTGTTCCATGTATTCACATTCTGAACTATATATAACTTTTCTTTCAATAAAGCTTATTACAGTGTGTTTATTGACCAATATCACCAAGAAATAATAAATGTGTGAAAATAAAAGGGAAGCAGGCAGTATTTGGTGAATGAAGCATGTATAATTAAAAGAGTACAGGTATAATGGAAATCGTGCAGAATATATGCATCTGTGCAAGAACTAGATTTCTAAACAAATATGAAAAAAACAATAATGCTTTAACCATAAGAGTGAAAAAACTAATTATTATTTATGCTTTTTCTTATTTATTAAAGATTAAATGTACAATACCAAGACTACAGGTCAAATATTAAAAGTACACAGGAAAAATAATAAAAGAATTGAAATTATTAATCAGTCTTGACATGTTTGTTTGATTGCTACCTCAGTTGATATAGAGTGAACTGTCATAATAAGGACATTGTCTGGGTTCATCACCAAACAATCCACAGGATCATCACCAGCATCACTGGTGGAGAATGAACCAAATCATGGAGTCAAATTGAAGATTTCATTCTTCCTTGAAATAGTTACATTAATAAGTTACGGTTCTATTATTTTTACAATTAAAGTATTAAAAGGTTTCTATTTAAAATGAAAGCAATAACCTGAATTAAAGCGAAGAAGTTTTAGGAGGTGCTGTATTAACATATACTTATGGTGAAAGGTTATTCAGTGAGCTCATCCACACAAGCAAATTAACATGCACAAAGAAGTTGGCAACACACACACACTTGACAATTCTTTCATGATAAAGAAATGGCCATGATGTAATAGCACAAGAAAACTGTTCAATGGAGTGATGACACAACTTTTCAGCAATGCCTCCTGCATAGATACATTGTGGGCTCCAATGAGGCAAGGCTCTCAATCTGAAAAATACTCAGTCAAAATATCTAAAGTGATTTGACTCTGGTAATGAAACCATCAATGGCAACAACAAGAAACTTCAAGATTGTTTGGGGTTTAACATCATACTCAAGGGTATTTCACTTGTGCATTTCACACTGGTCCTGGTTTAAAAACAGTGGAAAACCTGGAGGAAACCTAGTAAAAACCTCCGCCGTCATTGTCAGAGCAACATCGTATGACTCACTCATATATCTGATGGCAAGCATTAACCACTAAACCACTGCTGTGGGCCTGAAATTACAAGACACACACAGGACATAAAAACATGTGAAATAAGAAAAAGAAAAATGTAAGTGAAAAAACCCAACACAACAAATCCAACCATCCACCTGTCAGTCAACCAAAAGCAGTTCTATAAAATTGGTTAACATATATTTAATAAAAATATGGATAGTGACAGAACAGGTGCAAAAGAGGATGTGTCTTGGATAGGTGTTAAGACAAGATATTTAAATCAGTCTTCATTAGAGATAAAATGTATGCTAGACTGATATATCATAGTGTTACTTTATACTTACGTACAAAGACTTAAAAAAGCAACAAGGTCTTACTTATCTGTAGGTATAACACAAAATAGGCTGTTTGTTCATCTCTGATCAATTTATTAAACACTAAATGTTTTGAAAATTAGTTTATATTATAACCTTCACATGAAGGGGATATACAAGGGAGACAACTACAGTGAGAGTAAAATGTTTATTACAGCATGTTAATGTAGGTCACTCTATGACTAGTGTTGTTATACAAATATCTGTTAGAATACCAGTCCACCATAACCACAATCAATCCATGCACATGTACACCTGATATATTAACATGACAAGTATTTTAGTAGACATGCCAACACTATAATATCTAGAGCACATATACCATAACATTATATCTATTATATATACAATAACGAGTGGTGGTTAGAGAGAGCTTCCTGTTGCCCTGGTGCTCCCAGAAACTGATCTCATTGTTAAGTTTTTGTATTGCATCTTGTGAATGTCCTGTATTTGTCCCTGTCTTGTCTTTGTACATGTATGTTGCCAGTGGCGTTGAGGGTGGTTTCCTACACCCATTGGGCTGACACTCTGTCATGTGAGTGAAATAACCTTACAAACTGTGTTACCCCACTCAAACTAACAAATATACCATAAAGATAATCTTATCACAAGAATGCAGTTAAGTGTTAATAAAAGCTGCTAATAATTATAACATAACACGAATTCAGGAAGATTACGATACACAACCTTTACTGAAGCATCGGTCTTTCTGACACAAGTGTAGCACTTTAATTATATACTCATAATTAGTTTCATTGCCAATAGATAACTTCAACTATGAAAATAATACCATAGTTTGTGAATACTACAAAAAAGTGCAAATGGATTCTTAGATATAAAATCAATTAAAACAGATTTAAATGACTTGTATTTTAAGTTCGATTCCTGGACGGGTTTCAACCTGCAAAATGTTCTGAACTGGAATCTGTGGTGGAGAGATCAAACTAAGAAAGTGTTATCCCAAAATAACAAAAATACCGTTAATCTTCACTTGTAAAAGACACAAAAATTATTCGATAACCTCCATTGACTATTGTATTTAGAGAAAGTGAATTTGCAGATGTTGACATAATAAACGTATCTTCCAAGGCTAGAGGTGATTTATCTCTGAGAAATCACCATTACCAATGTTTTTTCATGGAATAAAGCAATTGTCAAACAACTTGTGATGATTTGGTGGGTTTTAAGAAGATTAATAATTGCTGCCATATGATGATAAATATATGAACCAAAAACAACTATCAGCAAATAGTAATATCAAACGATCAAATAATATTACATCTTAATATTCACAGTTTTATTTAATTATACAAGAAACGAATGATACACTACATTTAATTTCAATACATATATTTAATATTGTGGTGGAGAGATCATTTAACTTCTTACGAACAAACTACATTGATATTTAGAATGAATTCACCATGAAATTATCTTCACATTGTCTTTTCTAACAGCAATATTTGCACCTTTATAGCACTTCTTGTGATTAAGTACTGCTGAACATATTGAGATACCATTAGGTCAAAATATTAGGTCAAAATTCTTTCAAATCTGTGTGCTGCCAGAGGGGGGGGGGGGGGTTGAGGTAATTTGTGACATTGATGCCTGTCATTTGGTAGCTTTTATCGTTTTTGTATATCTTTAAAGATCAGATCAGGGGCCGAGGTTAAAAAAGTCCTTGAGTATGCTCAAGATTTTATAACCACAGCCCCAGGGCAGTGAAGGTTTTCACACAAAACACCCCCCCCTGGATTATGGGTCAGATTTTGAATAGGAGACTGAAAATTCCTATTTTCTGTTTTGATCTGGATGATTAGAGTATTTAATGCTTCTTCCACTGAAGGCTTTAGGATCCAGTATCATATATTACAGCTAGGTCAAGGATACCATTATAGATAAGCTGGTGTACTTTTAATTATGGATCACCTTAAATCCAGGACTACCTCAATAAACTACATAGAAATAGCCTGCGTATTGACAAGCCCAAAGGCTCAATTCCCCAAGCAAGCTCACATTCTCACTTTTATTTATCATTCATGAGGCTCTTTCTTACACAGGAGGTTGGACAAAAAACCATTCGCTGTATCATAATAACACAGAGAGACACACAGCTGGAGTATATACTTGTCCTATAGTCAGGCTGTACAGCAACAGTGTTTTTGGACTTGCCCTATACATTTTAGACAGAAGGACAAAAAATGATGGTTGTCTACTTCCACCTTGATACCTAATATTTGATCTCAATAAACACAAGCTGACAAGCCAAGCAGTCATAGTCTATGGCACTTCGTCATGTAATCAGTTTTGTAAGAGAGTAGCCAGGATACAATAGCCAAATATACAGCTATGGGGACATAGTATCTTTTCATGGAAAGGAAACTTCAACAATTCAATCTAGGAATTTTTGCTCTTTTCTCTACAAGTATTGATTTGTAGGCCAACCATACACCAGGAGAGGGCTAGAATTACCCCCAAATCCCCTTTCCCCATATTAATCTAACATGATCTTTCTTCCACAACTAATTTCGGTGCTGTAACAACATATCAGGTTTGAAAAGCACCTCGTTCATTCAAAACTTTTTGTGCAAAATGATCATAGTGAATTATGATTTTCGGGAATTTGGTTGTGTCAGTGGTTATTCCAAAGTCACGAGGTTTACAAAAAGATCAATATTTTTGCAGAAAAATGAGAGAAATTTGAGAAGAGTTTTTAAGTTACCTCCCATGAAAAGGTAGGATGTCCTCATAGTCGTATACTACATATGGCTAGGAAGAGAGGTGTGGGAAGACTACACTTATGACTAATGGTACCATTATGACCTTCTTAACATAGATTAATACAAGATGTAAAGATTACTAAGATAATCTGTTCATTACCAAATGAAACAAATAATAAAGTGTGGTTAAAAAAAACATCTTTCTGATAATTAAATCTTACAAATTTTTTGATCAACCATAGTCCATCCAAATATTGAACGACCATGGAAACACAGAACTACCAAACAGGATAGCAAATGAAAGCTCAGACATTGTGGCATAGGACATGGGATAACTAGCAAGAAAACTCAGTACTAATGTTATATATTAGGGGAAACTTGTAGTAACTAAGGCAACAGTAAAATCAATTGGCCGTGCGGAGTGAACAACAGGGCAGTTCTATAGTGAGTGACTTGGTCTGTGGAAATGTTCAGGCAACCAAAACCAATTCCTGATCCACTTCTAAATCCATACAAACTTCTATTTGCCCAGTAGAGTAAAGCAACCACAAGAGTTAACAAAAAGGTCTAGAGCTGTGAGATTCTCATTCAGTAGCAGACATTTGCTAGCCACAATGTAAACCTGTGGCCAGTCAATATATGTAGTACTGGGGATAAGAAATAATCTTCTCAGTATCACTGATTACAATCAACGGGAGTATTCATACCAGCAACAAACAATTATAATCACAGGACACAATGCACACATCACAAATATATCAGTATCGTGTTGTCCCTTAGCTCTCATAGCACCAGGGTAAACGGAGGCTCCCTCCTAACACAATGTCGAAAACCCACCTTAGTGCCACTCAGAATTATGTCGACATACTATTTTTTAATGATACTATTGGCATAATGTTAATGGTCTATATTTTAAAGTGAACAATTTGGTTTATTTAAAGATTTTAAGTGACTAAGGTATAAAACTAGTTTGTGAGCCACCTGCCCATGCTAGAGGAATATAAGGCCTTTATCATTATGGAGGATAACAGATCAATATATGTACACTATACAGCATTATTTAATGATTTGTTTGTTTAATTAAGGCTTAATGCTATATGACAGCATGCCATCCTAATGGGTGAAGGAAACCACCCTTGACGACACTGCCAACTGGCAACAAACAAGGACAAGACAGGACATTGGTAACAAGACGGAACAAAGGTTAGTTTGTTTGATTGGTATTAGCTCCTATTTCACTTATATGATGACGGATTGTCCACTTCAGACTGTTCCTTGCCTAGTATGGTGGAAAACCAGGCTGAAACCTTGTAAAAACCACCCCCGCGAATGCTGGAGCCACATCCTGTGACTCACTCATATACCTGATGGTGGACAGACGGACTTGATCCCATGAACGGTACATTGAAGTAGTATTAGAAAGAGCACACGCTAACCACTAAGCCACAGCTGTTGGCCTTAATACTAAGGACTCCCACAAACAGATTGCTGTGAGATTGGTTTCATGTTATCCCTTGTGGCAACAGAAAGCTCCCTCCCATCTCATTCTGTCCCAAATTTTAATGAAAATCTGAATGTAAGCTTAAGCTTATATATTTTAATGATAATTGAAACAAAGGAGTTTCATTTAGTGGTCTCAATGGACAATACTTGCTCCACAAAATGAGGCACTCAGTTAACCAGGTTAGAATATATATAAACAACAACAACAACATGATGACAAAAGGTATCAGTTAACAGGTATAGTGTAAGCAGGTATAACTAAGAAGTTTATGCACACAGTAGTAATACACAAAGGTTAAATTGTCTTGGGAAGGGATCAAATGTTAACTGCCAACTGGCTATTCTGGGAATTCGGATGGGTGAGAAAGAGAAACACAAACAAACACAACAGGCTCTCCCAACAAAAAGTCAAGCTAGATAAACTTTATGCCACTAATGATTAGCCTTACTGCAATACAATAAAATGCTGTTAAGCCAATGCCAACAAATACTGAATCAAGTTATAGTGTAAAATATGTGCATACAAGTAACTAAAGACAGTGCTGTTTTTCTGGGTGTGGAAGTACTATTCTGTGTGTAAGAAGGATGGAGGTTGATGGCATAGCAAGGTTATATTTAGGTAGCAGCCTGTCCTAGGTAGGGGGTTAACATATCTGACACAGGATTCTATCAAAGCCTCAAAGAATCCAGGAAGTAAACATAGGTTTTATATGACTTACAGATGCTCCCTATCAACTTACTGTCTGGTTCATCAAAGATCACACTTCTAACTACATTTATGGACGATGACGATAACCAGATTGCCCGAATTTTCATTCAACAGTCCACCAGAATGAAACATTTGTGGCAAAACATTTAAAAAACATCAACAATTACAGGACACAAATAAATGAAGACATTTTATCAATAACTGATGCAGAGAAAACTGTACAAGTGATTATATGTGTCATGGTTAAGTGCTGTAACTACTAAAGCGGGATCCAGTTTCAAGAAATTCATACTATACAGGACACACAATTACATATCTCATGGACATGTGGAACTGGATCGAGATTGATTGATCAGTGCTTTACACCACATTCAGCGGTATTTCAGATACGCTGTGGCCTGAAGATCGAGATAAAGATGTATAACTAGAAAATAGGAATTCTTATTTCTAGACAGTTTAAATACTTGTGTTATCTATTTGATTTGATTTGAATCTGAAACTGTACTAAAAAACAATTCACTCACATTAAAACATGTCAACCCAATGGGTGATGGATTAGGAACAAACACCAACAACAAGACCAATACAAGACACCATCCAAGGAGGTGAGGAGAAATTTTACAGTGCCAGACAAGATAAACAAGTTTGGTTGCAAGGGGCTGTTAGATAGAGGAGCATCAGGAAAACTTTCTGATAATATTACTATACTCAATAAATAACAAAAAAGAAAACTTATAGATGCAGTGCAATTCAAAGTTTAAGTTTCCACATTTCATTTCAAACAACGATATTTTTGAAAAATTTTACTTATTAAAAAATATTGGATATTATATTATTATCAGGTTTATTTTTTGTGTGCAGGATGGCCAAAAGTACTATTATACGATAAAAACAGGACTTGCACTTCTGAGGTTAGTTCTGATAAATGTGAATTGCACTTAAGTTTAGGGATCTCAGTGGCTAGCCTTTTGTAAGTCATGCATAGAACAAAGTACTGATAATATATTGTTTGTTTAAAAGATAGACCAACTTCAGTAATGTACAGCCACAGCACACAAATAAGCATATGTGACTAGACATCCTTCAACATTGCGTAAATTAGGTTAATCAATAGGATGAAAACCAGATCTAAATTGTTGAATGGCATTGGGTTGTCACATATGTAGATAATATCTGACAAACTTGTAGGACAGGCCCCAGGGAAGGGTTGGTCTACAACCACCAATCACAAAATTGCTCCTGAAAAGTTGGTGATGACAGACAATGATTTTCCAGTGGGTGAAGGAAACCACCCTGACACTAATGGCAACAAAGAAACACAAGACAAGACAGGACAAATACAGGATGTATTACAAAGACATCACAAACAGAATGGCTATATGTTGCCCCTTAGCTCTGAGAGCACCAGGGCAGCATGAAGTTCCCACCCAACCCTCCAATGGATAATTGAGAAAGTAACTGATGTCATGGGACGCTGATTTCAATATGATTATGCCGGAATTAATAGCAATTAGGAAAGGTGCAGGAGCTAATGAAGATCTGGTTTAAATGTGATACAATGTTAATACACTGTTGACAAAATGACCCCAAAACCAAGCACACACATGTCGTACTGTTCCATGCAAACACTTGAACACAGCCCCCTATATACACACCAGAGAAGCCCCTCTATCACCCATGCATGCTTAATGATCATATCACAACATATTATATTACAACTATATCACTTTTTTGATATATACAAATTACATACAAAGACAAGCTTTCAAACAAATACAATACAATCAAAGTAATATAAAGAACTCATTTTATTCATTTGAGGGCACTGCACAAATGATACATTTAATTTTCTAATTAAAATGTGTAAAGTAGATTGATGTAGAACAAGGTGCTCAAAGTTAATTCACTTGTTTGGCAGATATACTCGAATATAAATAAGCTACACTCATATAATCATAAAATGAGAAGTGTTTAGCTCTTTTGAAAAATTAATGTAAAGACAGTATAGGTAAGGTTCAAACATTCTGTCATGAGGTAATAAGAGAGTGAACCTCAGTAATATAACACATACATGTAAGTGCTTGTTTGACTAGAGTTTATAGCCTATATTTCAGGTTATTTAACTCATTTTAAAGATAGTTCACTTCTGGTTTCCCCTTTAGCTTAGTTCCACAAAGATAGTTCACTTCTGGTTTCCCCTTTAGCTTAGTTACCCAAAGATAGTTCACTTCTGGTTTCCCCTTTAGCTTAGTTACCCAAAGCACCAGGGGCTGGTTTTACAAAGGGATCTTAACTTGTGTTGAACGTAACTGTCATTGCAACACTATGTTTTCTGCACTGGTCGTCATGGTATTTACGTTAAAAGTGAAGATCGCTTTATGAAACATGCCCCAGGCAACACGAAGCTCCCTCCCAGCCACGCCCATATATGATGATTACTGAGTGCATGTATGTCCACACTATATCCATATAGATTAAGCAGATTCCTGATGTACCTTTCTAATGTCTATCATGACAGCTTTCTCAAATACAGGCTTTCAAACAAAATTAAAGAGAATTGTAAACCTTTTCAGACATTTTTTGTTTTACAAAATTTGTGAGAAAACCAATGAGTCAAACTCACCAAATTGATCTTGTTGTAAGTCAGACATGTTTAGGCTGCATTTTTCACTGTATATGTTCTAAACAAATCCTATATATATAATGAAGTTGTTCTATTGACAACTTGAACCACCATACATCATTTAGATATAGCTGGATGATCTCCATAATTTATGAATATATCACATTATTATCATAAACAACCGACCTAACCAGGTATGCAATTATCTATATGTAAAAAGTAAGCGTAAAACAGCAAGAGAGCTAATTATAAAATATCTAATCAGTAGAGAGAAAATGTGCATTTTATCAGTCTATTAGGCCTTGAACCATGTTGTTAATCAACAATATACTTACCTGGCTAGAGATTGTTTACATGAAAGTCTGCAAGTAGCACAATTATGACAAATAAATCAACTGGGGAATGTATCAGACATCCTCTTACATATACATGTAGTCTTCTTTAGGCTCCAAACTCATAAGTTTAAATGTTTTAAAACCTTTACTTTCTTAACATTTAGCAAAAAAATTCACACAGAATCAGGAACTGTGTCTTTCTTTTAAAACAAAACATATATCAAATAACAAGTTTAAAATTATATTATCTTCTGTGATAATTGTAATAATGCCATAACTAAAGAATCACGGTACATGTTTATCATAAGATGAAAAAAAAACCCAATGAAAACGGATCAGCATATGGAAAAACAGAATGAATAAAATAATGAAGCAAGGAATGAATCATTGAAAGGTCACATCCTGGTGCTTTTATATCCCCATTGACATCATCATACATCGTTCTCATTTATTATATGTTTAATTTTGGCCACCACAATTGCAAGGCTTGTTTGGATCTATCATCTGTTTATCAAGTCATGACATTGCCTATGACTTTGAACATTAACAAAATGGAAGGACCAAGTATCACAGCACACGGAGTTAATATCACAGAAATACAGACTATACTATTAAAAGGTTCCTCAGATCAAGCTGTAGTGCTGCCAGTCTCCCAGGGTTTGTTCGCTGGTCCAAAGCGCTAATCACTAAAAACATCCCAAGTTTTATCACCCTTTCTGTCAATCCCGATTGGGGAATCAATACAAGTAATGAGCCATTGTCAATACATAACCAAAAGGTAGGCTGTAAACTGGATGGAAACCTCAATTTACATTTAATGTCAATTCATATAACTGTGTGGCAGCGAATCCCTGGGAGCTGGCAAACAGTTGATAAGGGAGCTGGAGACAAACACAGACAAAGCATTTCACACAATAATACATGTAATAACCTTGAAAGCTTGTAAAATATGAAAAGGCTAAGTGGATAATGTACAGACAAACTTAAAGCACTACAAATATTCCTCATGAGTCATGACAATAAGAGGTTGATACACAGCCCTCACCAGTATATAATAATAGCTATAAGACAATCTATTTTACCATAAACATCCAGTTCCATTTCTACATAACGAAGTAGTACACCCAATTGAACCTGTGAAATCTAGACAATCGCTACAGGTAGCTATCTTTACCCCATTGATCAGAGATAGCTACCTGTGATCAATGGGGGAAATACAGGTAGCTACATGTATCTCTGATCAATGGGAGAAAGATAGCTACCTGTATTTCCACCATTGATCAGAGATAGTTATCTCTGATCAATGGGGGAAATACAAGTAGCTATCTCTGATCAATGGGGGAAAGATAGCTACCTGTATTTCCACCATTGATCAGAGATAGCTATCTCTGATCAATGGGGGAAATACAAGTAGCTATCTCTGATTAATGGTGGAAATACAGGTAGCTATTTCTGATCAATGGGGGAAGTACAGGTAGCTATCTCTGATCAATGGGGGAAGTACAGGTAGCTATCTCTGATCAATGGGGGAAATACAGGTAGCTATCTCTGATCAATATGTTCCTAACAATAGTGTAGGATACTGGGCGGCATATTTGTGTGATTTGTGGTGAAAAACAATAAAGTTACATTTTTAATATTTTAAAATTCTCATAAAATACTTTAAGTGTTACAGCATATGCCTGCACATAACATGCATTATAGTTCAGCCCAAACAATTCTAATTACTAGTGATTGATAATCCACACACAAAAAATCATTGGTGAAAAAAGACAGAGAGGTAAAAATTCCCCACAACATGCAATTCAGAAATGAACATGTTTTTCAGCATACAAAACTGAGTGAGCAGTGTATGTTAATAATGAATCAAAACAACTGTGCCAGCGATACATCCAATCCAGAACGAAAACAATACTATATAATTTCTGGATAACCACTTCTTGTTTTGTGTTCTAGCACAAAACAAGAAGTGGTTATCAAGAAATTATATAGTTATGTTACCCTACTTCTAAATGTCATTCAAAGAAAACATTTATTATTATTCTTTTTTTCCTAAACTTTGAAAAATATTAATAAAGATGCATGTAAGATTAGATAAAATTTTCATTGAGTTGCAGCTTTGACCCTAAGAGGGTGTAACAAATTTTCATTGAGTTGCAGCTTTGACGCTAAGAGGGTGTAACAAATTTTCTTTTATTGATTGGGGTTTAATTTTATGCTCAATGGTATTTCACTTGTATACAAAAACAGCTCGTCAACTTCTCCCTCCGTCTTTAATACTTAAAATGGTGGAAAACCAAGAGGAATTTTGGTCTGATGGCAGTGTGTGACGGGCTCACCTCAGAGTGACTTTTGCTTGATGGAAAGCCAACACCACCATTGTATTAACAGTGTAATTTAAAACCAAGTGGAAACATTCATAAAACCACCCAGCGATCTCCTGTCAAGTGTACATATTCTTTATAAACCTTCTCCTAGTTAGATTCCGTTTAATACATGTACTATAAAACACACTCACAGGACTTATATTTTCAGAAGCTAGGCCAGACTAAACAATATACAATTGTTCTAGTAAGAAATATTCAGTTTGGCCTATTAGGTTAGAGAGTACAGGTAACTGTTGTTAATACATTTTTACCACCATTACAGGTAATACAAGTTTGCATCCTTTCCCACTTTGATAACATGTAACATGCTAGACATTCTGATCCACATTAATTCCACTTTATTATTTATCCTTGTATAGTATTTATATCCAGTTCAGGTGTGGTCCTGGAATACTAATCAATAAAATTTGAGAGGACAATAGTATTATTTTAAGTATAAATTATAAAGTAGAGAGCAATATATTTAATGTTAACAGATGAGCACATACCTGTGTTTTTTATGGGTTTAAGAGCAGCATCCCCAGCGCCACCTAGGGCTTCTCGATTCTCCATCATAAATCAGAGTGGAATCAATGGCTTCCTGTTGGATAAAACTGTCATGTCACAAATACCAATGCAACTAATCACTGACAGGGATTTTATAGCCTGCAAACATGTACCCATTAATGCAGTGCTGTTACACAACAACATGTACCACAACAACCAACACAAGATGTATTCCCAAAAAGCGTCCACTGTACTGGTTGCTGAGAAGAAAGTACACCTATTTAAAAGGTCAGCCTCAGACAAATAATTCAGCTAAAACAAGGGACACCAAGCACAGGTATACGGTACAGTGTATGTTCATCTCAATTGAATTAACTGAAAAAGAGTCTATGATGCCGGCACTAACATAGAGCTACATGTCGTTGTGGTACGAGTGAAGAACTGGATGCATGCTTCCATCTGTGGCAGTATTTAATCAATATCCATTCAATGAGAAGGATGTTCTCCTTTCTAGTCTTACGATCAACCGCGTTCATCTATCCATTTACATAGATCTAGATCACGTACCATTCACACCACACGTCAATAGATTAGTTTTTCCCTGAATTTTATATAATAGAGGGAAATGAATATATATATAAATAATGTGTGCC
Organism: Mopalia vespertina; assembly: GCA_030265115.1. Classification (NCBI taxonomy): domain Eukaryota; kingdom Metazoa; phylum Mollusca; class Polyplacophora; order Chitonida; family Mopaliidae; genus Mopalia; species Mopalia vespertina. The sequence continues at coordinate 1,398 of JAQQZZ010095936.1, read as the reverse complement.
ATTCCTGTGCCAGGGTGGTTAATTTTTAGATATACATGTACATACATGTATATGAAACGTGCTCGTCAGAGCGTGATGTGTCTTTGGAAATATATATAATATATTTCTCAAAATACTGGCACCGGGATGGCGATTTATTAAACCAAGGAAGCAATTGAGAATATCCAGATTTCTAAAAATTAAATATATGTATGTGTACTTATAATGTGGAATGTGATTTAATACATATTTCAGAATGAGCCATCCAACTATTTTTCATGATCATGTACATCACTGGGAGATGGTATTGATTGATTGGTGTTTAACACCATGTTTAAGGGTATTTCACCTGTTAACAGTATATAGCTACTCTCTAACACATGGTGGCAGTGTATTTTAACAGTATATAGCCACTCTCTAACACAACCATAAAAAGTGAAGAGCTTTATTTGGTTGGAAAATTAATGTTCCTCTAGTCGCAGTATTATGTAAAGGCAGCATGTCTATGCTTGGATATTACAACCCATTGCCCGTATGTTTATGAAAAAAAAAGGGGTGGGTGGTGGGAATAGTTTAGTGACAGACATTGATTTGGGCAAATAATATTTGGCTGCACACACATTTTACCGAACCAAATAGACTCTTGATACAGACAAGATAAAGTGTATGCTTTATGATATTATAGAAAAGACTATCTCTATATCGGACTGTATTACCATGGGTTAATCATCAGATATAAATGCAAATCAATGTAACAAAATCCCAATGTAGTATAAGTCTTACGAAGCTGTCATTCAGAAATAATGCGGATATAAACACCCAGACACAACCCATACAAGCAGGACTAGCATCAATATAACTGGCCAGAACACCCCTATGTCTTGGTTTGTTTGTTTGCTTGATTGCGACAGTTTAACTATATTTCACTCATATAATGGTGTGCCAGTCAAATGGGTAAAGGAAACCTCCCTCCACATCACTGGCAATAAACAGAACAATCACAGGACATTCAGAGGATGCAATATAAGGACATCACAATGGCTCAGCTTCAAGTAGCCCTTTAGATCGAGACCACCAGGGCAACAGGAAGCTCCTTCGCCCAGACTTGGTATAAATTACTTTGGTAGGCCTCCATTTGTTTATATGTACATGTAACTCACCAAGTCGAAGAGAGTGGTTAGAGTTTGGCATGGGAATAAACTACTTTTGCTCATACAGTATTTAAATCACATGAAAGAGTTAAAAACTGTAAATGAATAAATAAACTCATAGGTTTGTGGGTGTAAACAAAAGTTTGCGACTACATTTAATTTATATTTTTTAGCAAATTATTGATTGTTTGTTTGTTTGATTAGGGTTTAACATCGTACTCAAGGGTATTTCACTTATATGACGACGGATTGTCCACTTCACACTGTT
>JAQQZZ010095914.1:0-17073 GCA_030265115.1 Mopalia vespertina | reverse complement strand
GGAAACCTCGTAAAAACCACCCCCGCGATTGCCGGAGCCACATCTTGTGACTCACTCATATACCTGAGTGTCGACAGTCGACACAGACCAGTACAGCGCCAAACAGAGGTCCTTAGCACTCAAACTATTTGGGTACCCCCTATATATGTAATTAAAAATCAAAACAATAATAAACCACAAAATCAAATTGTTTCTCTCAAAATGAAACAAAACATATAGGAAAATAGAAAATAACGTTTATTTTTGTATTTTTGTGATGCCCCCTTCCCTTGATATCCTAAGAACATACTTATTGTGCTGAATGGTTAATCCAACACAGGTACCAGTAGTAACAGAAGTTCATTAACTAGAAGTATGAAACCCTGTACTAAGTAGTGTAGACACAATAATTATTCATAGACAGCATTGTTTCCGTCACCCATGTTATAAGTATAAGATAGGGTGACGTGGGCTGTAAGATGGGTGCAGTTGGTTCATAAAATTGTTTGCATTGCGCCAGTTAGCTGTTAGTCACTAATAGGTGTTAGGCATCGGTCATTCTAGGCTAACAGCTTGTTTTGATTCTCCATTTTTGAATTATGGGATTCCTGTCTTGAGTTGGCTAAGATCAGGATCTGAGCCCACATGAGCTATAAATAATTCTTAACTTTAAGAATTTCTTTAGTAGCTTTATGAATATGGACCCTGGTCTATACACTAAGGTTACTAAGCCTGTTAGAGTTATGCCCCTTGAATGTAAGGTTACAGAGGGAGCGATAAAGGGGATAATGTAACTTGTTTACCAATGACCTTGAGACAATGCTAAGCATAATGTAATAAGGAAATGACCTTTACACAATTGGTAAAAAATTGAGACAAGACACAAAAACAAAGATACAGCAATCAATCTGCTTCTGTTTTTTTACCCCTTAGCTCAGAGAGATCTGATTTGAGTTAACACCGTGTGTATTTCGCTTATATGACGGCGATGTACTCCAACAATAATTGACACTAACACAACCAAGATGTGAAGCATTTCCATAATGCCAGAAAGTTAATTTCCCTCCAGTGCTAAGTAAAGACAGTATTGCTACTCTTCAAACAAACTCCCCTAAGCCTGGACCATTCAGGGCAGCTCAGAGAGCAACATGGCAAAAAGAAGTTCCATCCTAATTGACTGCTTTTTTTTATTGTTTGTTTGTTCAGTTGGGGTTTAACATTGTACTCAAGGCTATTTCACTTATATGACGACGCCGTTGCCAGGGCCACATCATGTGACTCACCCATATACTTGATGGCGACAGACGGACTTTAACCCATGCGCTGTATATCGATTTATTTGTCTGTTTGTTTAATTGGGGTTTAACATCGTACTTAAGGGTATTTCACTTATATGATGACGGATTGTCCACTTCACACGGCTCCTTGCCTTATTTTGGTGGAAAACCGAGAGGAAACCTCACAAAAACCCCAACACATTAACCATTAAGCCACTGTCGCTAGCATTTGCATTGTAAAACATTAAGATGTAGACTTACATGAATTGTGTTCCAATTATGTTGAGCATTACGCCTGTTACCCTTTCTTATGCACTTTTCTCTGAAAAAGTATTTCAACTGTGACAGCGTACCCCTGGCCGTTAAACTGGTACTTGTAAGGAATGTGTCTATCATGTCCTGCAATAAAACAAAATTAAATAAGCATATTTAATATAACATATCGAGGGCTTAAAACCATATCCAAAAATTACATTTTGACAAAAACAAGTCCAAAAGTTTAATCTTAGCTATAAAACCATAACATCAAGTATTGACGGTCATCTTTTAGAATTTTGTTACCAAGACTTGATTAAATCTAATGCTGGGTTCTTGTGCTCATTGGGGGCCCCCTGTGTAGGTAAAAAAAAAAAAACTCTGCCAAAAATGGACATTGACAGGTCTGATTTGAAGCCCTCGATATGACCTCAATGGGTGGGCTAGACCTTAAATCAGCATTCTATTACCAAAGTAACCAGATATTTGTCAGATACTCTGAACATGTCACTAGACATACATGCATGCATGGATTGTTTGATTGGGGTTTAACGTCGTACTCAAGGGTACCCTAAATCACCTAAAAATTCGTCCATAAAATTACTACTTTAAAAGCTATTTTAAAGGCTTGGAAATTGTGTCTGAGAGTCAGATGATTGATTTCCCAGTTTAAAAGCATCAATATTTCTCAGAAACATAAATTTGCCTGTTTACATGCTGTTATATTGTCACAACTAGCAAAAATGTAAGCATTGTTCATAGACGAAATTTTAGGTGATTTACTGAATAATTGAAACAACGAATGAATTAAGTATTGATGATAAATAGTTTTATATTGCTAATGCGGGTTGTTGCAATAAGATATATCAGGGGATTTTCAAAGACAATTGACCTCTGGCTAAGGGTTGTGTGATTAAAGAGTAGCATTGCTGTCTTTACCTTAGCACTGGAAGGAAAATTACCTTTCCAACATTTAGAAACACTTCACATCTTGGTTGTGCTAGTGTCAATTATTGTTAGAATACATCGACGTCCTATATGCGCAATACCCTTAAGCATGGTGTAGAACAACAATCAATCAATCAATCAAAGACAAGATTTCTTTAATACTATCAATATTAATATACGGATTATTTTATGATTTACAGGTGTACCCAAAGAATTAACGTATTTGGATATATTGAAGGATCTGGAATCTATTGAGGGAGTAGAAATGGTCCATGGGCTTCACCTGTGGGCACTCACAATTGATAAAAATGCCATCGCTGTTCATTTAGCTATAGGTAGGTTATTGTTTAGTTTCCTTAATTTATTCACTAACCTCAGTTTGTAGTAAAAGTTGGACTGCACACTGGTTCAGTGGGTATATGCTTCATTCTCTCAATGGCAGGTTCTTGGAAGGGAGCTTCCTGTTGCTTTTTTACTCTTAAAACCAGGGGGCAACACAGAGCAGATCTGTGATGACTTTATGTTGCATTCTGTGATTGTCCTGTCTTGTCTTTGTTTCTTGCCAATGGTGTCGGGGCTGCTTTCTTTCACCCATTGGGCTGGAACATTGTCATGTGAGTGAAATAACCTTAAATAATTACCGCGTTAAAACCGTACCTAGCATTTGTTTCAGTATAAATGTCATGCTTCTTTCATTGAATTTATTTATTCACCAAAAAATATGAATAATGTTTTAGTCTTTCTTGCGTCTCCCGTGACTCAAAGTCGGGTTTCTGGCTAGTACGGATTCATACATCTATATTCCTTGTATGACTTGGCTTAGAAAAAACTATTTTCCTCAAAATCCTCCCAGCCGTCCAGCAAGACCTGTGCATGTTTCTCCACATATTGAAGTGGTTAAAATGTTCTGTGTTTTTCTATTGACAGGAGATGATGCGGATTTTGAGGGTGTCTTGTCCCTGGCATCAAAGAGGTTACAGAAACGACACAATTTCTATCACTGTACAGTTCAGGTAGAACGGTACCACCATGAGCTGATGTCCTCGTGTAGCAGGTGCCTGGAGAGTCCCCATACATCCTAATAATCCCATCCATACCCTCAGATCTGTTGCCATCAGTGAATCATGCGATGTGGCTCCTGCTATAAGGGGGGGGGGGGATGAGGTTTCCTCTTGCTGCTCCACTGTATTTAAGCAAGGAACAGTGTGAAATGGACAATCCATCATCACATCAGTCAAATACTCTTAAAGTACAACGTTAAGCCCCAAATAAACAAACATATGCTCAGAACTCCTCATTTATACATGTACCTTAGAAACAACGCTGAAATAACAGCATAAAGTCATTACAAAGATTATCCTCACTTACATGTCTAATTATCACACAAAATGGGTTTGAATGGAGGAAACCCTCTGAAAATCCCATCATTTTATGTCATTGGATTTCACTCAGCCAATAATAATTTTTAGATATCTTATAAGTATAGGTATAAGTTGCTATAGACAACACATTCATTATGGCAAGAAAGCATTTTAACTGGGTCGCACATTTAGTTGTTATTATAAGAAATAATTCCAACTTCTCACCATAGTCCTGTCCGACGTGATATTTTTGTTTTTGCTTGTCCCTAAGATTTGAGCGGTCTCCATAGAGTTATTATAGTCTGATATTCCAGTGAGACCGATCTTTAATAACATGGACTGTGCCCAGAAGATGGGGACACCCTCATATATACATGTCCTAAAACAATTATGCACAGTTAAACAATATGTTTTAGGAAGTTTCCTTTTTTTTACCTGCTAGGGCAATGCATTAATCCCCTACCATTCCAGACCTGTGACAAAAACTGACATCATTACCTTTGGTCAAGTCAAAACTACCTTGGTTTTGTGCAAAATTAACGCAATTGATCTGCAAGTTTCCATGAGAAAGATATATGCAGATTTTCAGTTCAATAGATTTTATTAGAAGTTTTACGAAGAATCAGCGTTTTTAAGACTTTTAGAATTAAATTTAGTCATAATTTAGATAGAATATTTAACTGCATCAAACTTAAACTTAAAGTTGCTTGAAGTTGTCATTGGAAAGATGTATCCAAAATCTGCTGGATGGAAAACTTGACTGACAAACAGACATCCGACAAACTTCTAGGTGATCCTTCAGCTTATCTCCTAGGGGACTTTATTCACATCAAGCAAAGCAATATGTCTTTGTCTGTGACAAGTTCCTGAATGGTTATACTGTCATGCCGATCAACAAGTCACCCATTCTAAGGGGTCAGCTCTATTAGTGATACTTTTGGAATAACATTGATTTATTCAATTTGATTTACTTGTGGAATGTTTTGGTCACTTCGACCTTGTGTTCTTCATGTCACCTTGCTCAAGTTAAACCAACATAACTGTTGAAGTTTGTTTGAATTAAACTTCTTCCATAGTCTTCCTTCAAGGACATTGTGTGAAGTCATTTTTTGTGTTGACAAGCTGTGTGGAATATACTAATAAGGGTTTCTCAAGGGATGTTTTCCATTGTCAAGATGTATTTATGTGGGCTCACTGCTCTTTGAATAAGAAAACAAAATGTCCTCATAACTTTATTTGTCCCACAGTGCTGGTGGCATCTGGGTGGACAACACAGCACACCACTTTATGCACACGAGAGATCATCTCTTGCACTCAGTACACACACACACTACTTTCTTTAAAGATAGGATTTGTTTCTCTGAATGGCAATTGAATATTTCTTTCAGTCAAGCTAAGAAGTATTTGGTATGTAAGACTAGACTTGATAACCAAAGCTTGATGTCACTTATGTGTAAGCCTTTTCAATAGGCTAGTTTAGGGTTATTGATGTCAGGGTGCCCTGTCAGCCACACATCCATAGTTTTGATCCCAATACCACACAGTTATGGGACAGCTTACTTACACGTTAATTTAAAAAAGACCTATATTTGTGTGCGTATAGTGCACTCAGACATGCAGTTGAAATTTAAACTTGGTGTTTTGCCAGTCATAGATAAAATGATAAAAAGGAGATAAAATGTATGTTTACATTGTCTTTATTCATAGTCTCCAATAGGATATTAACTGTTATACTCACTTGTTTTATTCTATCAAAGTTGACAAGAATTCTCTGTAATGACATTGTACAAGATGGAGTTTTTAACACAACTGTTCATGTATATAAGTATTGAGCTCAGACTTTTAATTGAAATAGCACGTCTTTAAGTTGTGCCATGGTTTGAGTATATTATGTGCACAGTTTGTATGTTTGGTAGTGTTTGATATACGGATGACACATACATGCTAGTCCCTGATTAAAAGAGGGGAAGACAAATCTTGCTTGTAAGGTTTTAAATTAACCTTTGTTAGCCAAACATATTAATGTACACTATTTCAACAGTCATTAATATATAAATATATAGCAGAAAACAGGGATTGAATACTTGTTTCATCAGACAAAAACTATATGTATAGACCTCTGCCACGTATACTATATCCGTTACATATGTTATATGGTAATTCACAAAACGTTAAGCTAGAAATGGCAGAAATCAGGCCAAATCAGGAGAGAATTCCATCTCTAGTACATTATTATTTTCTTTTGGTTGAGGACTAATTCTTTAAATCTAATTAACTCAACCCAGAGTTAATATGGGGAGTGTGATAATAATCGCATCAGGGTGTGTTCTTTATATTATTGTCCTTACAGGCTCATTTGGTAATACATCGGATCTTCCAGGCATTTTGAATGCAACATAGCTTTAATATAACCAAAACGTGTTGATTGCACTGAAATAGGAGGCAATCTTAACAATTGTTAAAATATATATTTGTACCTTGTTTGCTTAATGAATAATCATGTTGCAAAAGTGCTTATGATATAATCAGATGATAAGTGTGTGATGGTAACCATTCCGTAATTATATAATATTAATATATTTTGTAATTATTGCCTTTGTAAAATTTGTATAATGCATAATACTGTATTTGGTGCAATGTTTTGGCTGTGACATTAGATTCAGAATTATGTAGTGTGTGTTTTAAGCATCAATATGTGTAAACTAAAATCAAACTGGATCATCAATTTAATTGCCAAAAGCAAAGGCCATCATTTTCTATACCAGACTTTTCCTTTTTGAGCGGTTTATGACAATCTTCATTTCCACTTTTCTTTGGGAAGATTTATGAACACTGGATTGCCATATTCTTTCGTAATGTCCTTGTTAACAAAAGTGTTGACTTGAGTCGAGGGGGAAACTCTATTTAATTAAGTTAATTTAACTGTGTGGACAAGAATGATATGGTAAAAACTAGCACCATACACACATCAACAAACTTGTATTAAAGGTTCGTGCCTGCTTAAAGAGCCAGGCACACCTTAATATATACTCTGTATTCATCTTTGATTTTAATATTTGGGTAGCCATGCAAATCAGTATTAACTCATGGTTTTTACTCTCTTGGGCACGCATTGCACGGCCTAACATAGGTTCTCATAACACCAAAAGTGTTTCCAATCCCACCAAGCCACGTGTGTATGAATGTCAATCTCATAACCCTGGATACATCCAAGTGTCTCTCATGTGGCCCTCTGGGCTAAGGGCAGTTTGTTTGAAGAGTGGCAATGCTGCTTTTACTAAGAACTGGAGGAAAATGAACTTTCCAACATTATTGAAATGCTTCACATCTTCGTTTTGCTAATTTATTGTTAGAATACACCGCTGTCATGTAAGCGAAATACCCTTAAGCATGGTGTAAAATACCAATCAATCTGTCATGTGCAGCACTCATAACACTAACATACAGGTGCGCACCGTTTCTGTTGCAGGTGTTCACATATATATAATATACCAGTTTTGGAAAGAAAAATGTTTTTGAAGGGAAACAACCTGTACAAACGGAAGTACAAGGACCTATATATTAAATTTAGAACTCCTCTCAGTTTATAGGTCACACATGGCCTATGTGTGTTATCCAAACATTTAAAGATTTAAGACGACTACTTTCATCATGCCTAGTACCGTACCCTGATTTAAATATCACCCTAAAACGGTAATTTGGATCCATTCAAATCTATGTATTCCAGGGGATTGTCTTAGAGACGCAAGATACTTTTACAGTATTTATCATGGCCGTCATGGTATTTCCTCACAGCTCAGTTAAACAGAAGTTAAACCTTTTCTCAATACTGTATCCAGAAGTACACAATAACAAGTTTTGTAGGTTTATTTTATATACAAGTGAATTTAGTGTTTAATGTACATACTGTAGCTTGGTTTATTGTACTCTGCAACAATATTTAACATTCCTATTGTTTGTTTTTTTGTATGTTTTTGTTTTGTTTTTTAGAAGGGTTGCTTTTGTGATTTTCAACTCCCCTCTTTGTTGTTATATGTTTACTTGGCCATAATATACACAGAGGAAATTACATTGTTTTGCCTAATCAAAAGATTGTGCAAGTTGTGAGGGTTTTTTTTTAACTTAAAATAGTCAATAATGCTTTTAAAGTTTGGGTTTATCAACCAATTTCAATTGCCACAATTTTATGTACATGTAGCACATGTATGAAAGATGTTCATATATTAAACCAATACAGGCAAGATGATTTTATAATCATATGGACCTTTTAGGTATGTAAAAATTTTATTTTGCTCATTTGTCAGAATTCTTTCTCTAAAATTCACAAATAATATTTTCAGTCTTACAGAAGTTAATGTTGTCAATCACATTGAATTCTGGGTGTAATATAGCTGTAAAATTAATATTAAAATTTAATAGATTTCTTAAGCTTCTTTATTCGAATTGAAAAATGAATGGGCAAGCAAAAATTTGCCAGGGCAATCAATTACCTGTATCACATGTTCCTTTCCCTGATGCAGCCTGTTTAACAGGTAGAGTTACACCACTGGATTACTGGGGATTGCTTCCATTGGAAATTCACAAATTTTCTCCCTCTGTTAAAAATGACAATTATTTACCAATTAAGCTCAATTGAAGTTGTTTTTTGGGTTGGTGCATTCGCATCCTGTTAATTTGACATTCCTGTAACATCATTTTATGTTTAATACTAATGTATTGTTTTACTTATGTTTACATTCCATGGGATAAAGGGTACCATAGCAATAAAATATACCTATCGTTTCATGGAGGAAAAACTTTCTTAACTCGTCCGATGTATTTCCGTTTGTTTTTATGTTTGTTTTTGTTTGTTTGTTTTTTGTGTGTGTGTGTTGGGGGGGGGGGGGGGGGGAGTGGATGGGGTAAAAAAATTTTTTTTTATATATAATTTATGCGTTCCGGATAACTTTCTACGCAATCAAATTCCCAAGAATCATAATGCAGTATAATATTTTCGCCTACTATAAACATCTGAATTGAAGTTGCTTTTCGGACGCTTAATGTTACATCAGGTATATTCAAAATGCTGAAAGGAGAAAAGGCTGTACTGGATTACGATAGAGAGGGTTCAGGTGTTAATTTTAGCTACCAACTCGTGTCCTGTTGACATACAAATTAATATTTTTCTGGAAAAAGTGCGGAAATTCGCTAGGCGACTTGTTTAGTTTCCTTCCATGAAAAGATAGGATGCCCCGCACTAGAGCCATATATTATATGGCTATGGTACCCTTAACTTATTCCAAAGTTGTTTGGTGTAAGTGATATTTAAACTTTGTTACTCCGAGAAAAGTGATGGCATGCGTATTGATAATCAAAATATTTTTCCTATTGTTTAAAAAATTACCACTAACAGTATATTTTACACTTCACAGTCGGAACCCGTAAGGCCTCGTCTAACTGGCCTTTGCTGCCTTGACCTTATAAGGGTTGTGCATGGATTCCCATTTGGTGGTCCCAGCTGGAAGAAGAATCTGTGAAAACAAAGCGTTATCCCCAATATAATAAAGAAAAAATGTTTGGATCATTTGAGTGTTTTGACATGTTTGTCTAGTTTTCACCATGAGTAGAATTTGGTAAGCACAATTACAATGTTGTGCCATTATTGAAGGTGTATATTTATTAATGTCTGTACATGTACGAAAAGACCTTTGCATGGTCTGAGTTTGGTCTCTATATCTTCTTCTTTTCGAATGCACTTTTTTTTTATATATTTCTTCAGTTTTTCCTCACAATGCCATATTCTTGCTAAGCTATGTTATTTTGTCTTACTCCTGTTTTGTTCTCATTCTTTGACACGTTTTCTGGAAATACTTAACTAAGAAATACTCAATTTCTGATGACTAACCCACTGTTTTTAATTTCTTCAGATTTTTACAGCAATTTTTACATCTTTCAGTTTTCTTATGAAATGTGATATATTGAATAAAAGGAAGATATGTGTATAATATAATCAACCAATCCTATACGAAAACCTTAATTTTATTTAATCAGAATGTGTATGTATAGCAACCTAAAAGTAACCAGTGGGCTACAGAAGGCTACAATTCTACCATATAGAGTGTAGGGGCCTACAGCCGGGACAGTTTTAATAGAAGGGTCCGTGAGTTCAGATGCAGCTGAAAAGTCTGGTCGATTTGGGGATTTATAAGCTCGACGAGGCTTCTTTTATGATCGGCGTATGTTTTTTCGACGATTCATTGCAGGCTGTCTTTAAACTGTTTGTCTAATCAGTCTCAAATGAAGTGTGACTGTCCGCATTTCCTGGACTGTCAAGTATAGATGTTTAACCTGGGATTACAATATACATTGTAATCCCAGGTTTAATCACCTGCTGAGTGATGTGTTTTTGGTGAATAGACGGAATCGTTTATAAAAAGTATTATTTCTCAAAACCTTATCACGGTTAAAGATGGTTTGGGATTTGGCGATATGCGTTATGCCCTCAAAACAACATCAGCTGTTCCACGACAACCTTGCCGTTTGCTCATAATACACTATGTAGTAGAATTGTGCGCCATACCTTCATTACATAAAGCAGCAAGGCCTAGTTGTTTTTAAACATCTGTATTTAAATAAATTAAGTTTTATGCATATATAGGTACACCAGCTTTTAAATGTTCGATCTAGACTAAATTTTAGTTTGGTGCTGTGTGGGAAATAAACTGGTATTTTGTATTAATCTGTGTCTGTTGTTTCTTGTCAAGTGTTCTTGTTGGATTTTTAGGCATGATGTTTACCCGCCCAGTTTAAACATGGATTTTAACATAATTCATTCTCATTTTGAACATTATTTCGGATGACTTCAGTGTCTACTTTGGAGCGCAGTCGTTTTAGCACATGCGTGTTCGCGAGAATTGCACGTTATGTGACAGCAACGGTTTCCTCGCAATTAGCTATATACAGGGTATCGATGACTATGTGCTCATCCTACTTTAATCCAGTGTTATCCATTAAATCGAGTGAACCCATGTATATAGGACACCATTTTAAGCGTGAGCTTACAACGGTTCGTGTTAAGTTCCTATCCTATTAAACCCAGATATAAGAATTGGCGTATATATGTCTTACATAACAGACGGTCACAGTAACTCCATGTTGTATAGGTCTCTATGCACGGATATACCACGACTCTGTCAACAATAGCTCAAACCACCATCCAGTTATATTAACTTGCCCATAGTATGGCAGAAAATATACGAGGCTGATGAGCAACCAGAACAAACAAGTTGATAAATAACACATATACCTCTGATAATAGATTGGTGTTAGATCTTGACGTTCAACAATAGATATCGCTGTAAGAAATCGTAGGCATTACCTACACAGTATTTTGTTCAAATCGTGTCCGCTCTTCATTTATATATAGTAAATTCATCCAAAACGTGGTTACCTGATTGTTGTTCGTGTTGCGTGTTTTACTTAAGATTTTATTAAAACGTGCCAGCTTTTCAGTATTAGGTAAAATAATTCTAAATGTGGCCACCTCATTGTTTCATTGTTTAAATTATTGATAGGTTAGCTGTACTTCTGAAGTTTTCTTGCCAATTGATTATGACTCGATGTTGTACGTATGTATGTAACGTTAGTAGTCGTTCTTTACTTTTGTATGAAGAAGAAGCTGGATCCAGAAAAAAATGGTCTACTCCTATGTAAAGAAGGCAATGGATCCAGAAAGTACAGTTTTCAAGTGCTCCTCGTCAATATTTAAGGAAGACGCTATAGGTCCAGAAAAGTTGGGGATTATTATAAGTCTTATTGATTAAGAAAATGCTGGTTCCAGGCGAGCTGGAGGTTTATAAGTGTTCCTTAACCCCGCGTGAAGAGGCCGTCGAATCCAGAAGGAGTAGGGATTTTTATAAATGTTCCTTATTCATATATGTAAAAAAAAAATGCTAGATCCAGACAAACTAAACGTTAACATTTGTTTCTTTCTTGTCACGATATGCCAAGAAAGCGTTTTATAAAGAAAACTTTATCTTTTGTTCTTTTGTTCCTTGCACCCCAATGCGAAGTATGGTTCCAGCAAACCCGAAGGTCATATAGGCATCCCTTTTTCGTCTGTAAAGAATACACACAGAGGGACAATGGCCTAAACGTATGCTATAGTGACGTTTAGTATGGACAGCAGATATTTTACAGAATATAGCATTTTCAAGGGGTCCAGTAATCAAAGGCCGGTAGCAGAGGGCAACAAGACTACTAATGAGCATCTTTGCTAAATTATATTAAATTGTACTTACCAATCGACTTAGCGAATGGGCCGAAAGTAATGCTATTCTAACTGATTATCAGTTTGGCTTTAGGCAAAAAAGGGGCACGACAGAGTGTATTTTTGCCCTATACAACATTATAAGTATGTCAATTTTGAAAAAAACATAAACTTTTTTGTGCTTTTGTGGACGTAAAGAAGGCATTTGATACAGTTAATATGGAATATTTGTGGAGCGAGCAAGCTTATTGCAAATGGCTGTAACAATAAATTGATAATGGCTATAAAGGCGATATACCATGCACTTCGATCCTGCGTCCGGTTACATAACAATTATTCTGATTTCTTTGATTTGGGCATTGGTCTAAAGCGAGGAGAGCCTTTATCACCAATTTTGTTTTCATTATTTATAATTAATGTTTATAGCGAATTATGTCAATTTGCTGGATCCCTTGGTCGATTTTCAGAACACTCGTTGTATTTATTCTCTTATGCAGAAGAATATAAATCTGTACCATATATATATGTATATAGTTTGAGAAAGCTTGAATACTCAGGATTACATATATGAGAATGTGGGGAAAATATTGCAAAATGAGTAAATGTCTACAGAAAAAAATAGACTGCATTTTTCATAGTTTATTTCTCGAAGTGCAATAACGATAAGACTCAATAAATTAGTTGATCGAGTAGAATAGTCCTTGGACTAGTAAACTGTGCCTCATTTTTTAAAAATGTTGGTTAGAACGATCCAAGTGGATTTTTTTGTCTATCCCACCTTGGAAAGTCTTATAAAAATGTAAAATACAACTTTCAGAAAACATTTTTTTAAAAATCAAGGACGAACTTCTAAAAATGAGGCTATGTTTACTAGATCGCATTGTGGTCTTTATTTCTAGAAATACGCCTTGGAGAGTCCGTAGAGTCTGCTTAAAAATGAAGTGCCAGAAATAGGGAATTAAAGTTTTGCAACTTGAATATATGATCAAGGGAAAACTAAATTATAGGCTCAAATTTTAACTGTTTGTAATTGGATTTTCGAATTATTTCTTTTCACCAACATATAGTTTGAATACCGAACTTTTAATCTATGCGATAAAAAAAATTGGTTCGTTTTGAGCCCTAGGAATCCAGCAAGACCCAAATGAGATTCTATTTATTTTATTGTTTGCCAGCGACACTGTGCTATGTTCTAACACTGACGAAGGTTTACAAAATCTTTTAATTTCCTTATATTGTGACATATTATGAAAAGTGGAATTTAAAAGTAAACGTAATGAAAACGAAAATTGGAGTCATAAGGTTAAACAACTTTTGAAATAATGTGGTTTTAACTTCTTGTTTCTATATGAAAATCCAACAAATAGCAATATATCCAACGTAAAGAAAGTTGTAGAAGACATTTTTATTACAACCTGTTTTGCTCAATTAAGTGAGTCTTCAAGGTATTCCTCGTATCGTTTAATAAATGGTTAAACAGCTGTGAATTAAACATTGACAATACCCTGAATGACTCCAATATAAAGTTTAAAGTCGTTTCAGATGTGGTGATCATGGGTTAGCAATTGGAATTGGAAGATATAACAACACTCCTAGGAAAGAAAGGATATGTCTTGTATGTAACTCCAAATCTGTTGAAGATGAATATCATTTTCTGTTATGTTGTCCTTAGTATTCAGTGTTAAGAAAATCTTTTTTCATCAATATTTCTGTCATTTTCCTAATTTATATAATTTCAAAACTTTGTTAAATCAACAATCAACACAATCGCTGTTATCAATTCTACTAATTTTTTAAAACAGCTCTTTCACTTAGAAATGAAACTATGACATAATGCTACATATTTGTCAACCTGTTGTGATGGTACAATGCTTTTTTTGTGTATTTTTAAATTGTACTATGCTTGTTTAGGAGAGGAGCCATATGGCTCGTTCCTGCAATAAACAAATTGAAATTGCATTTAGCCTTCTGTCTCCTCTGGGATCCATGTAGTGTAACCAAGATCCCATTGTCGGTGGAACACGACTGGAGCCGAGGAGGCCTAAACATTAGCGATACGAGAGACATAACAGAATAGTTTTGTGTTCGTTCGGTCTTTGCCACTAAAGAGTATATGAGCTCAGCTGATGTGACCTAAACCAGACATTCAGGTCATCTGCCCCTAAATATAGAATGAGTTTTTAGCTCAACGCTTGGCTGACGAAGCGTTACACTGCATCCCATGTCATCACAACTTTATATTTTCTGATACAGACAAGCTTCCGGAGTCCATCATGTTTAATAATGTATCTTTAAGACTTATTGCATGCTCCAAGTTATTAGGAACCAGCTCTAGATATTTTTCTGGGAGTCCTATAGCCAGGTCATCTGGAAGCAAGGAAGTTGCGGTTATAACGGGTGGGTAAAGAGGCGTGCAGTCCGTTAATGTTAACAATATACACATAACAGCCCCTCTGCTAGAAGTGTGTCAACAAATATGGTCGCCACTAGCCTAAACTGTAAGATCGCATTGACGAATACTGTTGTAAAGTATGTATTGTCCGACAAGTAACTTACCGCAATAATCTATTATGGCAGGGGTCTCTATCTAGAGTTTGTCTACTTTTGAATTCCATTACACAAGGTATACGAATATAGCGATTGAATCAGGGGGGAGAGGGGGTATATTGGAGATACAGATAATGCATACTCGTTAGCTGACATATGGCCGTAGCCATATATATATGGTATGCATCATCCTGGTCATTATAAAAAGGTAGATAGCCCTATTTGTCCGGAAAACCGTGTGAAATTTCCTTACTACTAAGCAAAGTGATTATAGACTCTATGTCCACTAATAAAGAAATTGAGACAGAACTTCGTTCTCTTAAACATGCTTTTGTCCAGTGTCCCGACCCATATATCGTCCGACTACTGAGATATTGAAACTGTTGGAACTCAGTTTGAGATATGATTTCGAGTTCAATGGCCAAATATGCCAGCAAGTTAATGATACTGCTATGTGCAAAAAGTTTAGCTCCTACTTTGCTTTAATTTTTATGGCAGATTGGGAACATGAATCCCTTGGAATATGTATTAAACAATCCATATTGTACCTTCGAAATATTTGGATGACATATTTATCCTTGGCAGCATTCCTGATACGATCTTAATCTCTTCGTTGCGACTCTTCGTCAGAATGACACTAACATTAAACTTTCGTTAATATACATTTTTCCTGTTTAATTTATTCTAAACCTATGCCGAATATCTTGTTTGCCACATATCTTCTATACCATGTGCATGGTCATTACCTTATATAAAAATTATTCGAGTTAAGATCTATTCAATGTGATTAATTTTTAGAACTATGTGGTGTGCATCCACATTTTTTATTAGATATAACAAAATATTTGCCTCTGTAAAGGTCATTCAGTTAGAGAGCTGACCTTGTCGGTGGAGGATGCTGTTTTCCCTTTTCTGCATTTATCAAACCATATATATATGCCTCCTGTACATGCATAAATCGGCAAAGACGCCTCCTGTCTACTTAACAGGATCAAGAACGACGTAAATTTCAGTCTAAGATTTAAAAAAATATAATGTAATGAATGATAAAAATTAGTGAAGCAACCTTTTATATGCCACAATCGAATAATAAAACAAACGAAGATAAATCAAGACCATCGAGGGTTTATGAACCAAAAGTTTTTTCCATGATTTCATAATGTCTATACATGGTAATCGGTTTACTAGGCGCTAGTGGTGCGTTTGGACGAGGTATTGCTGTGGAGCTGGCTAGTCGTGGTTACGCCCTTAGTCTCCATGGTAGAAACGAAGCAGAGTTGGCAGAAACAGCCAAAGAATGTCAAGACTTTGGAGCACCGTCTTCCGATGTAGGTTTGGGATCATTTTGTTTTATTATGTTGTACTTTTGATGGAACATTATTTGCATGTATAGTTACAAAAAAAAAGAAGACTGTAAATTTTATTATTTTTGTGTCTTTTTAGAAAGTGAAACAGTTGTACCGTTATTTTTGTATATAACACTTTCTTGGTTTTACCAGAAAGGCAGTGCTTGCGATTCAGTGCCTGACACAGAGGGTCGTGGGTTCGAGTCCAACCTGCGAAACTTTCTGAACAAGGATCTGTTCAAACTGAGAAATCGTTTTCCCAAAGAAATGAAATACTGTTAATATTCACTTTTTTAAGACAAAAAACATTGATTGCTATAAGCTTTGAGAGCTGTGTCACTCTCCCATCAGCTTTGGTAGCTGTGTCACTCTCCTATCAGCTTTGAGAGCTGTGTCACTCTCCTATCAGCTTTGAGAGCGGTGTCACCCTCCTATGAGTTTTGAGAGCTGTGTCACTCTCCTATCAGCTTTGAGAGCTGTGTCACTCTCCTATCAGCTTTGAGAGCTCTCTCCTATCAGCTTTGAGAGCTGTGTCACTATCATATGAGCTTTGATAACTGTGTCACTCTCCTATGAGCTTGAGAGCTGTGTCACTCTCCTATCAGCTTTGAGAGCTGTCTCACTCTCATATCAGCTTTGAGAGATGTGTCACTCTCCTATCAGAGTGGTAGTTAAAGTCCAAACCTAGACTCCAACTAACAACCTTCTATTTTTGCCAAAAGTCGGTTGGCTAAGTGGTATTGGTGACAGGCATTTATTGCAGGCGATTCGGTGTCTGACTCGGATGAGCGAAGATTCGGTTCACAGAAGGGTCTCAAACTGCAAAAATGTCTGCGCTAGAATCTGCCCAAAACAACAAATACTGTGTCAGTTTTATGTAGAAACAAAGAGATTAAAGAGTCTTTAATTTGTATAAACAAGCAAAGATTGACAAGGAATTATTTGAATGCAGCTTGGTCTGTTATCAATTTGTAGAAATATGCAAATATTGGCGAGTGATTGCCTGTAAATCAATCCCACGTATAACGGTTGGCGTCCAGAGAGTCTGCACATGGGATGTAAGCCGAGATCGAATTCGATTTCCGGGCACTTGCTTGGTGAAGTCTCCATGA
>JAQQZZ010095903.1:4616-17073 GCA_030265115.1 Mopalia vespertina | reverse complement strand
TCAGATAATGGTAACTGATGTTAAATGTAATTTTTGCTTGTTTGTTAATATGAATTTAATAAAAATTGGTGTGAGAAGGAAAAAAAGAAAGGAAAACACCAGCCGGTTGCTCAGACCGCCATTAAATTTGATTTTGGCTAAGGTTATGGACGTCACTCCGTTGAAGGCCTATCTCTAAAATAGGATAAGTGATTTAATCTGCTGTATTATTATTGCAAATCTTGCATGGTTGTAAGCAGCAGGACACAGAAATCATACGACCTATATACTATACATCTTGCTAAACTTGCACAGCAAGAACAATAACTTATAAATACATGTATTATTGTAAGTAAATATATTTTATTTTCAAAATATAAGAAATACCAAAAGGAACTTTTAAAATATTTATTACACATGATTTGATGTTCACGTTGGCCTATGTTGTAATTGTCTATACAAACAGAGTGAGACATGTATACAATGTAACATTAGTTGAGATTATTACAAATTTCGAGCCCTCTGGCTACGGGCAGTTTGTTTGAAGCGTAGCAATCCTGTCTTTACTTAGCACTGAAGGAAAATTAACATTTCAAGTTCCAACATTATGGAAACTCTTCACATTTTGGTTGTGCTATAGTGTCAGGAAAGGAAGTTGGAATTAGATAAATGTGTCTATGGTGTCTAAAAATCTAAAAAAAAATCACCCTCAACCTGGTGGTTATTTCTCCAGGAGTTAATCGCCGAAATTATCCCAGTGATTGTTTAGAGCAGAGGATTCTGGGAGTAGGCAATCACGTTGTTACAGTAAGGTACATCAGCATGAAAGTTTGGAGTGGATCGAAAGACAGATGGAAAAGGAGTAGGGCAAATCTCCTGTGATAAATAAGATGAGGATTCTATTACACAAACTCGTCAGCTGATGCCAAAGGTTAATTATTTTAATTCGTATAAGCTATTATGGTCAAACTGCAGGTCAGTCGTGGTTGTTTTGAAAAGTACAGACACCATTTGCAAGTTATATAATTAAGTAGTCCGTGTAGGTTGCAGCTTTTCGTTGGGTGAATGGTATCAATGAGCAGAAAGTGACCAATCAGAACGTGGGAACGCTGTATCCCACGTGTGGAGATTTTAAACAAATATCACATCGCTGTATTACACAGAAATTTGCTTATTTGTGGGATAAGTATAGATAGTAGCTCAAGCGAGGATAGATTGACGTTATAATAATTCCAATGGACCTCGGCCAGGGGCCAATTTCACTTGCGGTTTATAAGAAACCAAATTACCTGTTGACAATTTAACAAGGTAACAAACAAGAGTAGGCTACATCTCAGCGAAACAAATTTAACTCATTCCATAACATGTGACATCTTATACTGTTTATTGGCATAATAAGACCTAAGACATAATGCAGTTTATGACAATCTGATTCAGTTTACTTCCCAGATACTGTGATACTGTGCTGTAAATGTAAATCTGAAGAAAAAAATGCTAGCCCGAATGGCCAATAAAAGGGAAATTCTTCAAAATTTGGTAATAACAAACAGGCCCAGTTATTTCTTTTTCTATTCTAACAAATGCACATGAGGCGTTTTATAAATTGATTTCAGGATAAATGGAGATTAGTTTCCTGCGGTAATATGGGTGCTTTCCTTCGTAAATTAATCACGAGGAAGACCGTAAAATGTTTGACGCTTGTTGGGGTATTATTGTGTCACCAAAACATTCTTTTCCTTATGACGTCACAGCACAAAATGACAGTCACACAAGTTACGTCACGAAAACGCCATTATATGCAAAACTCATTTTGCTCATAAAAATGGGAAGATGCGTTAATTTTATCACCATTGCCAATTCCGATGCTTTATCAGTAAAACGGCTTTTAAAAGGGGATTGACACTATAGGAGCATGCTGGATCTCAATGCGAGAAGCAAATACAAAGAAGCTCATTTAAATACGGATATTAGATAATTTTGGAACCCCGAGTTGATTTGTTAGTAAATAAATTTATGCAACTTCAAGTTGACATTTATTGTTGACTGCCATGAGCCCATGGCAATTATAGATGTGCTTGCTTTAGACCCCTAGCACAGTTTGCATCATTGTTTAATCTTAATCTTGAAGGTTTTGTGAATTGGCCGAGTTTTGCCTGAAAAAATAGTGTAGGGTCCCTACGCCTACGATCACATTCCAAATATATTACGGCTTCACAGAATTACTGTTGAAAATACATAATAATTTTGCTTGTTTATATATAATCAGGTTGGAGAAATGAAAAAATAAACAATGAAAGTTCAACATATTGACGTTTGTGTCTGATATTTTGCCCGAAAAATATCTTATTTTGTCCGAAAAAAATAGCATCGGTCTTAAAATGCACATCATGAAAACCAAAAAAAGTTATGTGCGTACAAATGCAACACATAGGCAAATCCAGTCAAAATGTGCTGAAGAAATTACCTAATCTATAAAGACAGTTATGCATTTATAGCGTTATATTGAAAGTCACAGAAATGCTACTGTTTAAGGGAGTCTGCCAATGGTCTTGCCAGGTTCTTCTGACATAGGGTGGGGTGGTAGGAGTTGGAATGGACGTCGCCTCGGAGTATTCGAAGGGAGTAGTGGTACTACGTTTACTAAACTAACAATTGATATCAAACGAAACAAAAATAATAAGAAGCAGCTTGTTGCAATTTTATTAATGATGGACCAAGTATTTTCCTGATCTGTGCGAGTGTCAAAAGCCACCACGTCAAGGAGCCAGCAACTCCTGACTTTCTGTAAAACAAAACTGAATATAAAACTTTGGAATGTGCAATACCCGACTTGTCCGGTTAATGAGTTAAACGTTCGAACTTCTATTAAACGCCCGAGTACTGAGCCTTACAGGAAGGAGCTGAATGCTCTGCTGGTAAAAGAGGAAACATTTCCAGGATATCATTGGCTGGTAAACACTGAATGTAAATACCACCGACCCTTGCTGCATCAACACATGACTGGAATTATGGAACACTCTAATGAAGTTCATTTCAAAAAAGAAATAATTAAGCCAATCCTATATTGTGCATGTATATTTAAAAATAATAACAAAAAAATACAGCATAATATTAAAAGTTACATTTAATCGAGAAATTTCTCAATAACATATTGTACATTAAATACAACGAACAACAATACATAACATTAGAATGAATATTTAATCGAAATAAAAATTAAGTTAAAACAGAAAACTAAAATTTGAGCATCAGATCATAAATTACTAAATATCACAGACATGTTCATGCAAAGGAGTAAGACCGGTTTCAGTAAAAAATATGATAAGGAATAACAAGACATGAAGAACACAAAAATAGTTATCATAAACCAATTTGTTTGGATTTAAAACTTTTTTTTTAAATTTTGGACAAAAAAATAATAATTTAACGAAACGTAAAATTTTACGCAATTAAATTTGCATTTATTGTAAACATATAAATATCAGAGAATACAAGCTTTCAGATCTGATTGTGACATAAAATAAGATGTCACAGATAGAATATATGTATCTTATCACACGTTACAGAGATATCATAAGTGTACAGTATCACACATTGCAGTAATATCACAGATACATTTACAGTATCATAACTGACAGTTATGTCTTATAAAAATATATAGTTCTCACATCTTTTCCATAAGACAAAATATCACAGATAAAAATACAGTATCGCACATTACATTACTATCACATATTTATATACATGACTTATAGGCTTTAAAATCTTCTGCAGAAGACAAAATGTCACCAGTGCATTAACCAGTCACTGGCTCTAGAGTGGAATTATTGTGGGTGTAGTACGAGAAACGCATTCTCCAGCTCTAGCTTGTGGGATACAATGAATATCACTCTCTCTACAGGCTCCTGATTCTGTAAATTACCAAACCGGAATGATATCCATGGTATTCTACAGGCTCTTGCTGTATACCCTCTAATTCTCACACTAAACCCTTATATAAACAAAGCAGACATTGTGACAAATTTGCTATTTCCGCTAGTAACAACAACACTCTCAGCTTTATGTCGTCAAGATATGTTGCATTTCCAACGTAATCTCTATTCTGACATCACAAAGATACTACTGGGATCTGCTAATTAAGGGGATATAAGCTGTGGATTCAAAACAATTTCTGGAATGTGTCTTGTTTGAGAAATCAAGAAAGGTAGGAATGTTGGCTTAAAATATGAAGCTGGCAAAATTTGTACGTTCTTTAAGACGTAGGTGTAAATATTCTTATAAGGTAGCACCTATCAACTAAGCTCTCAGGTGGGAAGGGATTTTTTGTGATTATAAATAATTTGAAGTTCTGAGTTCTTAAATCATTAAACTTTGTCTTCACGTAATCGTCTCCATCTTCGGTCTTCACCAATGACAAATACCTATCAAAATCAAAACATGAATTTTTACAATAAATGTCAACTAAAAACCTACTACTTTGTTTTATTTACAAAAATTCTTTTCTTAAAATGAACCAATCATTTAACAAAATACTTTAGGTTATTACACTCATATGACAATGTGCCAGCCCTATGAGTGAATAAAGAGCACCCTAGAGGTAGAATTCCATGACAGAACAATGTTAGATCCAACAAAAGGTACCACAATAGGTCCATTTTCTGCTATCCCTCAGCCCTGAAAGTACCAAGGCAACAGAGAGCAATCACCAGACACCCACTTGTTTAAGACTTTTACAATATTTTAGGATATTTCACTCATATAACACCATTATGTGTAAACAAAGTCATTTTGATTTGTCAATTAAGATCGATCTTAATTTATGCAGTTTAAACAGAGAAAGGGGCCATAAGACTATTTTGTAGTGTGTTAAAACATTTGAAACGTTAACAAATTTATTTCTCTTCCAAGAAAATATACAGTGAATTGGTGAGGGTACATTAGGAATACAGTGAAACCAATGCAAGAGAGAAATAGTTGGTATCTAACACATTAAATGTGAAAAGGACAGGTAAAAACTTACACTAAAATGTGATCCTTATACAAAGGATCCTGATGTATTCTGAAATGTCTATACTGCTGTTTCTTGTATACACAGAGCTAAGTACATTTGTTTTCAAGTATTATTAGCATGACTTAATACCCAAATCTGATTGTAAGCCATTTTGTGAACTTTTGTGAATATTATTGTGTTTGCAGTCTGAAGTAGGGCATCTGTTATTTATTTATTTTTAATCAAAATACAGAAGCGACCATTTTCAATAGTGTAATATGAGAACTTAAAACAAAAATTTGCAGTGGTTTATAATTATGAGATCTGTAAATATAATCAGGAACCAGAACCCTAACTCATAAGAAAAACTTGAGAAGCTTCATGGATGTTGGCCCAGGTATTTCGCCTGCTACTGCTAAACCTGGCAATGCTCTGTTGTGGGACATAGTATAGAAATGACAATGCTATGTTACAGGTGCTCTGAGTTTACCCACAGTTGATGGCAATTTTATGAACTATTATCAGTCTGTAACTGTGTAGATGGTGGAAGATTTAATGAAATCCAAACGATGAATAACCTCTAATATAGCAACTATATGCGGAGAAAGAAACTTGATTTTGACCAGATGGCAGGGGACTGTTCTTAATAGTTATTGAAATTTACAGTGACCTTGTATCAATAAAATGACTTAAGATAGTTATCCTAAGTAAGTAGAAAGTAAGTGTGTTTATGGTTAATAGGAATTTACTGCCTCTCGCCCATGGATGAATAAACAGATGCATGATATTAAAATGAATAATTGCAGAAGGAATAAAACATAGTTTTCTTATGAAAGGACATGACTAAGGTTGTGAGGCAAAATAGTGTCATGACATTGGTTAACATCAATTTTGATTCTACGATTGGCATTTTGTGTTGCACTCGTATGGCCTTTCAATAGAACCAGCATCACTTGTAATAAACAAGGATGGAACTCGAGACAAGCCCAGGACACAAACAAGAAGTGGTCAATTTTCAGCAAGTTCTGACAATAAA
This sequence comes from Mopalia vespertina, assembly GCA_030265115.1. Taxonomy (NCBI): domain Eukaryota; kingdom Metazoa; phylum Mollusca; class Polyplacophora; order Chitonida; family Mopaliidae; genus Mopalia; species Mopalia vespertina. The sequence goes on along the minus strand of JAQQZZ010095903.1, from coordinate 11,068 downwards.
TTCGGTTTGTGTTGCAGCCAGAGCAACATGAAGCTCTATGACAACACAGAAGTAACATTTGTAACCACAATGTGCTAGTGTTCAATATTATTCTGGGATGGTCCACATGACAATACCCGTCACTCACCTTTCTTCGTGAAGAAGTGATTTATCCATGACAGCGTCCATCAGCCCTTTCTGAATCTCATCAAATCTGTCAGACACCGTATCAAACATATCCACTTCCATCATGTCCAGAACTAACGGCTTACCAAATCTAAACAACAACAACATAATAGATAAACTCAGACTTCTTTCACTTAAATTTACATGGCAGTGGTGACACTTTCACATTTCATTAAAATTAAGTTAAGAAACTATTTCAGTACTAACTCTAGAGTATATAATCAACGTTGCTAGATTATTTATTGAAATTAATGAAAACATGTTTGTATGGCCTATATACACAGAGCTGCTATATAATAACAATTTGTGATTCTTGCATGTATGAACAATAGTAGAACCCAATTTGTCTTTAGTGGGTCATTGATATTGTTCAATTAAGTCGTTTGACCAATGCTCCATTATTTTTCACTTGCCTTTTATTTGTTAAGGGTTATTTCATATGGGAACTCTAGGTTAGGAAATGTCTTTCAGAATATATATTTCTTAGAAAATTGTTTGTTAGCAATAGATCTGACCTGATAGCTCCTAAAATGGCTAGTCTGACTTTATCTGGGTGCATCACTGTGGGGCTGAGAGTCTGAAGATAATTCGTGTCTCGATATCGTAGAAATGTTGCAGCTTGCCCAGAAGTGTCAATGATCAAAGGCCACCTGTGGGTTAAACATATGGGCTGTAAGTATGCATGTTCTTTGAAACTATGTAGCACAAGGTTAAAACACATCTACATGAATCTTGGAACAGGCATGTTAGTATCAATATTGTTATAAGAAAAGATTGAAATGCTAATGAGTGCCTTAATTATTGAAAACATTTGATTGGGGTTTAGCAGTTATTAGGTTATATAACTCATATAATGGCGTGCCAGCCAAAAAAGTGAAAGAAACCACCTTCGACGTCACAAGCACAAGATGCAAAGCAAGGATGCCACAACCTGCTTCTATATTCATGCCGTTACATATATAAATTAATCAATAGTATGTGCTAGATTGTGGTAGAGGATTGTTGAGCTGGAATGTGGTAGAGGATTGTTGAGCTAGGTTGTGGTAGAATAGTGTTGTGCTGGATTGTGGTAGAGGAGTGTTGTGCTAGATTGTGGTAGAGGAATGTTAAGCTAGGTTGTGGTAGAGGAGTGTGGTGCTGGATTGTGGTAGAGGAATGTTGAGCTAGGTTGTGGTAGAGGAATGTTGAGCTAGGTTGTGGTAGAGGAGTGTGGTGCTGGATTGTGGTAGAGGAATGTTGAGCTAGGTTGTGGTAGAGGAGTGTTGTGTTAGGTTGTGATAGAGGAATGTTGAGCAGGATTATGGTAGAGGAATGTTGTGCTGGATTGTGGTAGATGAATGTTGAGCTAGGTTGTGGTAGAGGAGTGTGGTGCTGGATTATGGTAGAGGAATGTTGAGCTAGGTTGTGGTAGAGGAGTGTTGTGCTGGATTGTAGTAGAGGAATGTTGAGCTAGGTTGTCGTAGAGGAGTGTTGTGTTAGGTTGTGGTAGAGGAATGTTGAGCAGGATTATGGTAGAGGAATGTTGAGCTAGGTTGTGGTAGAGGAGTGTTGAACTGGATTGTGGTAGAGGAATGTTGTGCTGGATTGTGGTAGAGGAATGTTGAGCTGGATTGTGGTAGAGGAATGTTGTGCTGGATTGTGGTAGAGGAATGATGAGCTATGTTGTGGTAGAGGAATGTTGAGCTGGATTATGGTAGAGAAGTAATGAGCTGGATTGTGGTAGAGGAATGTTGAGCCAGGTTATGGTAAAGAAATGTTGTGCCAGGTTATGGTAGAGGAGTGTTGAGCTGGATTGTGGTAGAGGAATGTTGAGCCATGTTATGGTAGAGGAATGCTATGCTGGAATGTGGTACACAAATGTGGTGCTGGAATGAGGTACAGAAATGCATTGCTGGATTATGCTAGAGGAGCCTTGTGGTGAATTTTGGAAACCAATGCTGCATTGTGACAGAGGAGTGCTGTGCTGTCTTTTGGTAGAACCATGTTGTGCTGGATTAAGGTAGAAGTGTTGTGCTGGATTATGTTTGAGAAATGCTGTACTGGAATGTGGTACACAAAAGCTGTGCTGGAAAAAGGTACAGAAATACTGTGCTGGATTATTACTAGAGGAGCCTTGTGCTGAATTTTGGCAATCAACGCTGGATTGTGACAGAGGAGAGCCGTGCTGTATTGTGGTAGAACAATGTAGTGCTGGATTAAGGTAGAAGTGTTGTGCTGGATTATAGTACATTTTTGTGTTGGATTGTGGTTGAGAAACGCTGTGCTGGAATGTGGTACAAAAAAGCTGTGCTGGAATGAGGTACAGAAATGGTGTACTGGATAATACTAGAGTAACGTTGTGCTGGATTATGGTAGAAGAGTGTTGTGCTGGATTATGGTAGAAGAGTGTTGAGCTGGATTGTGGCAATCAGTACAGGATTGTGGTACATGTAGGCATAGAAGAGTGCTGTGGTGGATTGTGGTAGAAGAATGTTGTGCCGAATTGAGGCAATCAGTGCTGGATTGTGGTATTCATAGAAGAATGTGCTGAGCTGGATTATGGTAGAGGAGTGTTGTGCTGGATTGTGGGAATAAGTGGTTGTCAGTTGTTCTGAATTGTAGTAATGGTTGTTTAATTTTGTGACTGGACTGTGGTGCATAACTTTGTTTTATGTAGCTTATATAAACAAAGTTAACAAATACATGATGACTGTGAAGACTTCAAGAGTTTACCTGTCTGAATCTTTAATCTTGTTGCCCACATCTCTCAATAGAACATCATCTAACTCTCTTACCATGACCTTCACACCTGGTAATTCATCCTCTCCTAGGGAGACTGGGAAAAATAAATCAATTACTTCGGGTCAGCTTAGAATTTATTTATACCCATACACAGGTCTTCTTTATTGTACATAGGTCTTATAGATCATCTAAAGATGGAAATATACATATTCTCACTTGACAAGATTATGAGTGAAGAAGGTGGGTAGTATTTGTGTTTCCGTTGCAGTAATACAAAGGTATTTCTGATTTGTTTCATTGTGGAAAAAAGTATTTATATGTAACCAAGTATTGCACAACTATAACTATAAGCACAGCCATCTCTAGCCGAATTATGCAGTTTTTAGTTTTTTTTCAACCTTGTAAAGAACCATACATATTCCCTACTGTCAGACTGGATGATAAAAACAAAATCCAAAATGATTGTGATTATTGATTTTCAGCAAGTGAATATTAGCATGATTTGCATCACTTTAGGAACACACTTTCTTTGTTTGAACAGGATTCTTGTTCAGAAAATTTTGCATATTGAAAACAATCTGGGGAATTGAACCCACAACCCTCAGCAACAAATAGTTATACACCAGGACCATGATTTGTAGTAATATTCGGTAAATTACAGTTAGTTGTTCAATTGTCAGAAGGCAAATTTCAATTGTATAAATACACCGAGACTAAGTAATGTTGTTCAGCTGCAGATCAGTGCAATTCTTTGCTAACAAATTTAATTATTCTTAAATATAAAGCCCAATTCATACTAGACACGACGCGATGTCTTGTTGCTTGGGTCTTGTTCACACTGGGGGCTGCGCGACACGTTTCATTCCTATGCTTTAAAATTTGTTAATTCGCTCAGGTAATTATGCCACAATGCAAACGAATAACGTCACAAGGTTACGTTAGAGAACATGCGACTGCAGCCCGACTGTCGGTGACAGTAGTCTCCAGTATGAACATTATTACATAAAAAGTAGTGTTCTACATTATTTTCGTGCAGCGCCACAGTCGGGTTGCATCTGGTGTGAATCTGGCTTAAAATTTGATCTATTTTATTTTGACCCACCTTACACATTTTTCAGCTGGTGGACAATTCTGTAACTGTGGCAAAAATAAGAGCTCTGCCATATGATTGCTTGGAGAAAATTTGATGGTGTAGGTTTAGCCCAAAGTTGCGTCGAAAAGCTAGACGGTACTTGATGGTTACAAAATGTGGCTTACCTAGTCCCTGTCGTTGCTGTTCTCTTAATTTGAGTTTAACTTGTGACAGTTTATCTCTGGCCTTTTCACAATCCATTTTCATGATCTCAACCTCTGCTTCAGCATCATGGATTGCCTATAGTAACAGAGGTTATATGATTACCATAGAACATATAATATTCAAGGACTGGAGTTTGGAACCATCATTTTCACACTGAGGCCAAAAATTAAGATATGACAAGACATTTTATTGATGGAACTGCAGCCTGAAGGCATTATTGACATGCCCTAAACAATTTTAATCTGGTTGAATCGACAGTAAAATTGACCGTCTAAACTGTCTTAAACTTTCATCAAATCTGTTGAAAAGTTTGTGGAAAAAAAGTACTGATTTTATAGAAACTTAGATGATTTTCAAAAGTGATCATATCTGTGAAAGGTTGACAAAACTGTTTTATGAAATGATTAAATATTGTCTTACTGCTATTGTAAGCTCGGGTCTATCAAAGCCATTAAGTGCTGCTTCATCATGTTCAGTTATTCTCTTCTCTAACTCACAGTACGCCCTGTCCAACTGTCACAAAACAGAAAACAAAACATCTATAGTATTTGAAAAAATGAAAAAACAATTTTTAAGGAGAAATTAGATTATATTTAACCCATTCTTTGATATACATGTAAAAGATTAAAAGACACACAAAAAAAGTATCTCTCAACAGACTCAAAAGCCTATTATGCATACAGATAAACCATTTACCATTTAAAGGAACAAGTCTGTTTATAACATGAATATTTATTATAACTGAACAGGACTAAAAAAGGCAGCATGTTATCAATAACTCAATTAGTTTATATAAGAGTTGCTGAATGGGCACCCAATAGGGTACACAGGGCAGTGTGGGGGCCATGAAGCGAACCAGACACAGGCTACATCTTTAATGCTAGTATAAAATATTCACTCCACGCTCATTCTAGAGGCTGAGTAAAAGAACAGCTTTTCAAAGTGATAGGTAATTCAAACATATTTGTTCAGCATTTTACATGGTTTTCAAGGATTGTTCACCTCTATGTTCACTCCCACCCACGAGCGGTACATCTATGTGGGTCAATGTGGGATCAGAAGGCCCACAACCACAACACGTATGAGAGGAGTGATCAGCTGACAACTTTCAAGAAACGATAAAGGTTGACAGTCTATTTGTTAAATGCATCACACTGGCACAATGATTCATAGATAAACCCCCAGACACAAGTTTCTAATATACAATGTGAAAAGAATTAAAGAATTAATGTGTGATTTTGTTTTCTATTCAGAATTACTAATCTATTGCCTTCATGCTTTGTATTTCTTGATAGTTTTTATATCTTTTATAATTTCTTGCGGTTTATAGAACTACGCAGAAAGGCCTACAGGTTCGGGGGTATGTGGCAACCAGCAATCAGGGTGAAAAGAAGGAAAATGAATTACTGTTACAATGCATGGTTCTGCCAAAAGAGTCCAAAAACTTTATGACATTGTGAAATGGCCAAGATGTCTGCATGCTCAACTCCAGTACATGTTTGTATATTATACTTTTCTTCCCACCTTTGACACAAATCCAACACATAAACCATCAGTTGCAGGTCACTATAAATTTCCCAACTTCTGTAGAGTTTCTACATCAAGAGTACTTGTATTTTTTGAGCCATAGTAAAACACAACTGATCTCAACACAATCATGAACATTATCAGAGAATATAAGATGTACCTGTTTTTGTTTAGTTTTGTATTCCTTCTCCACCTCCAAAATCTCATCTTCAAGTCTGACAATTACATCAACAACAAAATGTTAAAAGTAATCTGGTAAATATATCATAAAAATAAGAGTTGGATATAATTGAAACCAGTTGCATCTTTTTACATTCAAGTTAGGTGCACAGACACCTGTTAATTTAAAGGTTCTCCATCAACACTTCCTCTTATATAAAACCTATATTCATCCAATCAAAATGTACATAAACCAGCCTTCTACTTTGTTTTGTGTATTGAGTAAAAAAGAAAAGCTGTGTCAACCAATCGTATAGTTCCCTGATGGGTCGGTACTCCTAGGTCTCAGGTACTATGTTAAAAAGATTAACATCAACACTCTCTCACTGGAAGTCAACAGTTAAGAACTTAACAAAAATCTCAATCTTTCTTTACATCTTTGAAACTAAAAAGCTTTTGTTTGATGTATAGTGGAAGATTGTTATCCATTGTAACTACTTATCTAGTGATTTGTTATCCATTGTAACTACTTATCTGATGATTTGTTATCCACTGTAACTACTTATCTGATGATTTGTTATCC